>JBBIGC010092159.1:0-10075 GCA_037576955.1 Lepidarchus adonis
CACACACACACACACACACACACACACACACACACACACACACACACACACACACACACACACACACACACACATGACTGCCTTTGCTTACTCAAACAGCCAAGATGTTCTTTTAGCCCACCATGTGTAAGTGAACTTCATCAAACTGACCAGCATCTGTACACACACGCTGGCTAACGAGAACACACAGTGTGTTTAATGCGGTGCATTGTTCTCATGAAGCATCAAGATCACTCAAATTCACTTCAACACAGCATCACATGAGTACAACCCACACTGCCTCGAACTCAGCTGATAAACGCTATTTATTTATTCATGTTTTTAATAAATTATTATTATTGCACAATTCATTAAAATCCAAAAAAAAAGACTAAATTGAAATTAATTTACAGTACAGAGAGAGGCAAAAAACCCCCCACCTAAATAAAGATTTTCACAAAATGTTTTGCTTACAGTAAACACATATCTGTGTGTGTGTGTGTGTGTGTGTGTGTGTGTGTGTTAGTTTATTTACTGTAAGCAAAACATTTTGTGAAAATCTTTATTATATTGACTATATGAGTGTCCCAAATTTGCACTTAATACTAATTCTAGGTAGTGTTTGAGTATGTAGTATGCAGTATGTATTATTATTATTATAAGTATTATATTAAGTAGCCTATGCTCAAATATCCCTATACACACTTAAAACTGGTAGATTTGTGAGAGTGGTCCCGATGGACACTATTCTCCCACAATGCTGTTAGAAACCAAAAGGGAGGAGCTACACACGACAACAAATGTTTTTGTTAGTAAAAATCAGTATGCTGTCTTTGCCGTCTTAAGACAGTGTTTTTCTGTCATTTTTCATCCACAAAAAATATATTTACTTGCTTATGATTATGTGTGTGTGTGTGTGTGTGTGTGTGTATGTATAACAAGCTAAGAACACATATACAAACATATACAAACATATAACAAAAATCTGAGTGATGTGTGTGCTGAAATTACTTCATACACCCACTCTGGGTTCCTCTAGGGAGTTTCTCCTTCTCAGTCTTGGGTCCTCCAACTCATGCTCTTGCTCCTTCTGAGACTCTGAGAACCTACATTTCTCTTGAAACAGCACCTGGCAGATGAGTCTAAACTGAACTGAATTAGATAAAAGCAAAGTGTTAATGCCTTCACATTTCCTCTCCTCTGCTCCTAGGTAAATGTTGAGAGGAGGTTGTTCAGTTTCAGCTTTGGTGATCCTAAAGCCAGGATGAATTGGGTGCATGTGGATAATCTGGTGATGGCCCACCTGCTGGCAGCGGAGGGTCTCACGCCGGAGAAAGACTGTGTGGCGGTAAGTTGAGCACCAACGTAGAAAAGGTTTATTTCCAATTCACCGGGCTAATAGCTTTGCCTCGTTTTCAGAACGGACAGGCCTACTTCATCAACGATGGAGAATCCGTCAATGTCTTCGAATGGATGACACCTCTTGTGAGTAGCAGTGTCGTCCTGAAGCAGTACTCTTTTTGGATTCGGCTTCGTGACGTGCTCTTGACTTTATCCTGTTTTTCTTTCTCTCCGAGCAGTTTGAAAGACTCGGGTACAGTCGGCCACTGATTCATCTCCCGGTTTCTCTGGTGTACTCAGCAGGTGGGTCGATGGTAGGGCTGGGTATTGCCAATAACTTCACAATACAATATGTATCACGATACAGGTGCATTGATATGATGCGTCTCATGATACATTTTGAATAATGCATAAAAACAACACAAAACAACACTGAAAAATCAGGCCCCAACAAGAAAACTCACTTAAGAAATGAATACATAGTATTTAACAGTAGAAAGACTATGCAAATCAAACAAAATATCTGCTATTTCTCATTGAAGTTCTTGCTACAAAAATCTGAACAATTCTGACATTAATTTTTTCATCATTCTTGAACAAAACATGAAAGCACAAAATAAATTGCTGGTGAAATAGGGATGTTACAGCAGAATAAACCTAGAAAGATTGAGGCACATCAATCGATGCAATGTCATGCATGAGTCAAAATAACACAATAAATCAACTACAGTCAACTACTAGTGTCATAATGTTTAGTAACTGATGCTGGGTTCTCTTGTTGTTGGTTTTGCATTTGAATCTTGGGCTTTGACCTGGTTCTGTTCATGTCTAGAATAACGACAACAACAAAAAAAGCTCCTGAAAAAAAGCTTTCAGCCATTGTTCTGTGTTAGTATCCAATGTCAAAATTACACTATTTTGTGGCTAAACACAGTCTGTTCGCTGAAATTCCTACACCAACAGATGAAACACCTATAGTTCAAAATCAGTAGTGAGTTTCCACAGTAGACGGAGATAAATAACTGTACCATGTAACAAACTAAAGTTCCGTATCCACTATCCGCATCTGTGAAGCTTGGCACAGTTTTCTCCCACCACTCAGCTGTACTGATTTTCACTCAGGAAAATAACAACCACGTCTATAATAAAAGTAGACAAAAATGTAAATGCTGCCTTCTTCTTTTGCTGCTCTAGTTTTCCTTTGTTTTTGGAACTTGTTCGTGTGTCCTTCAGCTAATACATCTGTACAACAGCCAGCAAAGCAATCAGCACGTGCTCCGTTAGCTGAGTTGTTAGCAGCATTGCTAGTCGTGTTGTTAGCCGTGTTGTTAGCAGCATTGTTAGTCGTGTTGTTAGCCGTGTTATTAGCAGCATTGTTAGTCTTGTGTTAGCTGAGTTGTTAGCAGCATTGTTAGTCGTGTTGTTAGCTGGGTTGTTAGCAGCATTGTTAGTCGTGTTGTTAGCCGTGTTGTTAGCAGCATTGTTAGTCGTGTTGTTAGCCGTGTTGTTAGCATGACGTACTGTATACATACACACACTGAGCATTAATTCACATAAAAGTTCTGGCCTGATTGTTCGATGTTTCTGACGTTTATACTACGTTATTTGCTGGCACCATGCAGCTGTAGAGGATGTTTCTTTTTCTAAACTGCTGTTACATCATTGGACAGCTTGCCAAAAGAAATTCACCAATATAGATACAGCTGCATCTGTATTGATGCAATGTTTACGAGTATGTGATAATAAATTGCTTCATGTATTTTTTCAGAACAGCCCTAGTTACTGGTGCTCATCGTAGTTCATTAGTTCATTAAAAGTCCATGTTCAGCTTGAACTGCAGGAATTTATTCATTTGTTTCATCTTTATTGAGAAATTCAGTCCTCACAATGTTGAGCTCAGTTTATCAGTTCATTATCTTCTTCTTTTGCAGCCGTTTTAATGGAGCGACTGCACATGGCTCTGAGGCCTATAGTGGAGATTCCTCTACTTCTCACCAGAAATGAGGTAAATGTGCTTTTTAAACTCTCTTTTTATCTTTTCTCCATCCTGTTACAGAATATTGTGATGATTTTTAATCAAATGTTTCACAAACAAACCAGAAGAATGTTGAAATGTGATTTTATCTCACATCTGATAACTGCCATATCTATAAAAAACCCAGTTTGATAGGCCACACACATATGGATCGGCCAATTCAGGCCTCGTGGTTCAAATACTTACATTTAATTCAACAAAAGAAGTTATAAAATGAACTAAGATCTCATTCTTTTTCTGATTCAATTTTTTTTGTTATTCACTTATTTTGCAAATTCGATGAGCTTTATCCATTTAGATACTTAATTTACAATTCTATATCGCAATATTAAGTGAAATAATTAAAATCACTGCTATGTTTTGTGGTGCAGTTGGAAGTCAGGTGGAGTGTGATGTAGGGCATTAATGCGTTGGACTAGGCTGTTGTTTGGAAATGATTGAACAATGAAGTTACTATTAGTTATTATAGTTATTATATCATATTTTTACACTGCAATGTTACAATACATCGATGCATTGTTACACCCTTGTTAGACTACAGTATACATCTTCAATAATTCTGCAATGTGAAATGTGATGATGTGTTTTATTTAAAAAATCACGTGATACACTTTTCTTGCAAAGCCTTCAATGGGACATGTATTTTTTAAGTAATAAGGAAATACAAATTTCTCATTTTTTCTCATTGATTGCGTTTTAAATATTTTCAGTATACATCCATGATAATGCCTCGATAATGCTATTGGTACCTAATATCATTATCCCATCTCCAGTATGATGATCCAGATGTATGAATAGTGTAATAATGGAGTACCTTGAAAAAGACTGAGTGTGTGTGCAGAGGAAGTCAGTGTGTTGAGTTAGTCTAGGAGGAGGAGAGTGTGCACCGAGCTCTAACTGGGACTCCTTACAGCCTGAAACAGGAGAAGCAGGAGCCAGTGCCTGGAGGGGCAGCCTGCAGCACTGATGATTGCTCTGTGAATAAAAGATGAGCGCTGGCTCCTCGGGAGCTTGCTGAGTGTTAGCCAGACAGGAGGACAAAATAACACACACAGCAAGGCTAAGTCTATGAAAAGGGTGGCAGCATAACAAGTAGGGGTGGCAGTTGTAGGCCGATGCCGATATCTGATACCTTTAATGTATACCTGCTGATGCTGATACACATCAAAGCCGGAAACGGGAAGACATCTACCTGGATAGTAAAAATAACTTGTCTATAGCTTATATTGGTTTCTATAAGCTTGGAAGTGAGGTAACTGAGAATAATTTAGGTAATTCAACACAGAATCATCTCAACATTTGTGTTTCTGAAGAAGTGTTTGGCTTTGTCTGTCCACTAGATGGTGCCGAACGAACATCATTATCACATTATCACAACATTATCACACGTGAAAGCTACAAAGAAGTTCCTCTTAGTCATTAAATACAGACAGCATGTGCTACAACATGAATACAGTGCAACTGCCACTAGTCAATGGCAGTTTCACTGCTCTGGAGCCATTGAGTTTGTTAAGAAGCTGAGTGAGGGCGGCCATATTTGTTTATACAGATTTTAAGAAAGATGCCACTGAATTTTTGTATTCATTCATTTATTTTTGTTTGAAAAGGAGACTCGAGAACCGTTTACGGATGTACATATGAAAAATATGATTCATATCAAGCGATTTCTCCATTGACAAATTGGTTTTATATTGTACGTTCAATTCACGTCAGTGTCAGATGTCTTTTTTTGAGGGTTCTTTCTAGAACCTTTACATTATGTGAAGGCTTGCTTGACATTACGGCATCAGTTATTGAGCCAAAACCCCAGTTCAGTCATCATACATCATTCAACCCACTGTGTGAGCAAGAGAAAATCAGGAGACTGGTGGTGATTTGGTCTGGAAAGTGAATCTCCTTCTAACAGATGTATTGTTGATGTATTGTAGTCACGTAGCTTCTCTGGCTGTGTGAATACACTGATAGAGAACTGGTGTGTGTTTTTTGGATGGTGATGGTCCAGTTGCATTGGCATTGTACCCGACTGAGAGTTTCCGTGCCGATACCCAATCCGCAGGCAGTAAGAAGAGAGAGGTGCTGGGGGCGTCCTCCTGTGCCAGCAGAGCTTAATGGAAAAGTAATGCCACGTAAAAGGGGGTCATTAGACCTGTTAGAAAATGTAACCCTGTAGAATCTGATCTGATAGGAGCACGTCCACTTTTTAGCACTGGGTCCAGCCGGGGCATGACCTGACGAGACCTCAGACCTCCAGACTGAGCCGAGGAGGGAGGGGAGGAGCCAAACGAGCAGCACCTCCAAGGGTTCTCACATGCGCCGCTGATTGGTTGAAAAGTATCGTACCTGTGTTGTAATAAGTCATAAGAGCTATAAACTGGTACTACTTTACTTAATGTACGACTTTTTCACCGATATAGATACATAGATCAATACTGATCACATTGAAACAATCCTTATGGCCTCTCAGCTTTACTTTCTTCTTTATTTTGGAAAAATGTTGAATGAGAGAAAGAGAACAGTTGAGGTTATGAGTTACAGTGCGTAAAGGTGTTATTAGGCTCAACGCAAGGAGCTATAAACCTCACCTGTGATAAAATCACTAACATATAAAATATAATAATAATTAGACCAAAACATATAAATTTAATTTTGATAAACCTGAAATATATGCTTTTTTTTAGTTATAGTCGTGCTGTAGCATAATAAAACTATAAACTGGTGATAAAATCACTGTAACATATTAAATACAATAATAATTAGACCAAAACATGTAATTGTAATCTTAATAAACCTGAAATATATGCTTTTTTAGTTATAGCCATACTGTAGCATAATAAAACTATAAGCTGGTGATAAAATCACTGTAATGTTCAGCCTCAAATACCTTGTAAAATATAACACTACTTCAGAAATGGGGTTTGGTTTGACTGCTGAAGAAGGACAAAAGCTTCAGTTCCCCCAAAAGCAGATGCTTTTTTCTAGTACAGATTATCATCACATTGAAACTATGGCTTCTTAGCTTTTTTGACTTCGCAAAACTGTTGAATGAAAGCAATAGAAAAGTTGGGATCATGAGTTAGAGTGTGAAAAGATGTTATTGGGCTTAACACAGAGCGATAAACCTGAACATGTGATAAAATCACTGTAACACACAGTAACACAATAAATATAATAAATATAATCATCATTATCATTGTAATCGTGATAAACCTCAGACTTATTCTTTGTTTTGAGTATGTTATGGTTGCCACACAACCATGGAAGACATCAATCTTCAGTTTCCTATCCATGTAGTATATTTCTCTCATTTTTTGTATAAAATAATGGCAAAAATCCTGATATTGGTTGATTTGTTTTTACTTTCATCTACTTCATGGTTCCTTGTTATTGGTCATTGTGTTCAATTTGTTTTCTTGACCTGGGAGAAAAAAATGATTAATTAGAAGAAAAATAATGACATTTAAATAAAAAAAAAAATCACAATCAGATGCTTTTTTCAAACGTTCATTTTTACAAAGCTTAATAGTTTGCATAGAAAAAAACAGACACTATTAAAATTAGTACATAGTGTTACTATGCAATTGGGACACAGCCGCAACGCTCATCTCTGGGGTCCAATGAGGAGCACTGATGTACTGCATCTTCAAACGGGTTCATGTTTCCAAATGTTCCTGCACAAGGTTTTATTTGCTCTTTGTTCTGAGATTACAGGGACATATTGCAACATCCTCTGACAACAGAAGCCCTTGTCCTTGACACTATCTTCTCATCTCGGACGAGGCACCTGATAGGACGCTAGTTAACCACAGGCCCTCACTTCCTCAGGAACAGCAGAACTTTAATATAGCTGCTTAACCAATGGGGTTTTACCTCAACATTGTCTAAAAAGCTGAAATGTTTAAGCTTCATGACTTTTGGGTTCTTCCTGATCTTCTACATCACCCATGTATCTGTTTGTTTCTCAGGTTAGAAACGTCGCCGTCAGTCACACGTTCCGAATTGAGAAGGCACGTCGGGAGCTGGGCTTCTCTCCTAAGAAGTACAGCTTCACTGATTCAGTGGACCAGTACCTGCAAAGCCATCCTGTTCGCTCCCACTCCTCACTGCTGGACTCTCGGCCCTTCCTCTTCTTCCTGCTGATGTTGGTGGTTCTAGGGTTGACCATCCTGGTGCTCTGGCAGGAGCATTAGCCCAGCGTCTCAGTCCCAGGGCTTAATACATTGGCCGCTTTGGATTCCTCCCTTAAGCCCTGAGCTCTTATTGGAAAGTGAGTGGTGGGGTATGAATAATAGGGTGAGTTTGTTGGGCCAAGCAAATTATTGAATGGTTATAAAAAAACAACAAAAGCCCTGTAAGATATGATCATTCTGACAGATTGCAATACACAACAGGAAGTGTAGGGGGCGATGTAACCTCATTACAGCATAATTGAAGAAAACGCTTCATGCACAGATGAAATTTTGAACGACTATGGTGCTGAGGAAAAAACAGTAACGTGCACAATTGTTCAATTACCTGATTAATTGATTTGTAGTTGATAGATTAATCAATTGTAGAAATAAAGGCTGCACTACACAGCAGCATGGGGGACCCACAAACTTTCTGCTAGCATTAAATATGGCAAACCTAACATTTGTATTTGCTCAGTTTAACATATTAGAAGATTAAACAAAACAAAATATAACTCAAATGTGTAAGAACCTTTTTTAAACCTGGTATGGTGGTTCATTGGGAGGTTTTTCCTATGTCTGCATGGCTTTCAGTCGATTTAGTGTTGAGATTCCCTTCCTTTTGCACTGGGCTAGGCCCCCAACCCCCCTGGTTAAAATAAGGGATCTCATCTAAGTGTGTTAGCAGTAATATTTTGACTCCTTATCCAAGCATCATACCAACCTTCTGCATATGGCTGTGTATTACAGTGTATTACCTGGCTATTGATTTTGCGGGTGGAGCAGCACAGTTGTATGTTTGTGCTCTTTTTCAGGATGATGCTTTGTTCCAGATCTCCAGTTCTGATGGAATCTTCTGGCTGTGTAGTTATACGACGATCAGCCATAACATTAACACCACTGACAGGTCAAGGTATTTAGTTACAGCATCTGGGGTGTATTAAGACAGCAAGTGAACAGTCAGTTCTTGAAGCTGAGGTGCTGGAACCAGGAGTGTAAGACTTTAACAAGTGATGAGTAGAGCATCTCCAGAACAGCAGGTCTTCCAGGTCTGCAGTAGTTAGTACCAGGAAGGACAACTGGTTCATGGGCACCCAAGGCAAACTGATGCTTTTGCATTTTACATTAATCATTTATTTATTTATTAATTTGGCTGGCAAAGCGACTTCCAGGAACAGGGACAATCAAACATAAATTCTGATAGGACAGCACTAATTTGAGACTTACAAAGAGTTCAACACTTTCGTCTTGGTCATAGAAAACGGTGCAGGTGCTACAATAGTGCAGATAAGTGCTATAACTATGCTTCTGAAAGAGAAACACATTCTACACTATCTTTAAGTGATAGGAGTAATTCTAAGCAGACGGTAGGTGCTACAGCATAAACAACACTGTCTATTCATATGTACGAGTGCTAACGAGTCCAGGACATTCTTCGCTGTTATTGGATGACGTCAACTGCTTCTTCACCTATGATGAGGCATGACACGTACTATATTAAATTATATTGCTACAGAGGTAAGAACATGAGTGGAATATACGTGGGAAGCTGTCCGATCTGTAGACTGATGTCATGTATTAGATTGATTTTTTGTTGGCTTTAAATGTTGAGGTGGTTGTGAAACAGTTGAGATGTTTCTGGAAGGTAGAGAGTTCCTGCAGTTCTGATGTGTGATGGAGTGAAGAGTAGCCTGTAGGCAAAACGCACAGTGCACCACAGTCTCACATTACTCAATATTAGGCAGGTGGTCTTAATGTTATGGCTGGTTGGTTTTATGTCCATCGCTAAAGAATATCTTGTTGCAAAAGCTGTGCTTCGTGTTTTGTAAAGAGCTTAATCACGCAGATAGGAGGGAGCTGATCCCGGAGCAGTACTCTTAGTATTTCGAGGTGTGTTATTCAGGGACCTACATGTCGACATGATGATGCACTTTTTCAGAAGTTATTCAGACTTTTTACTTCGGCTATTTACTTTATTTTACATGGACGTTCCCTGAGGTTTCATCATTTAATCCAGAGCTCCCCAGTTCCGCTCTGGGACGGCCGGTGACCGGCACAGATTGATGATCTCCCCGCTCAGTCACACCTGGTTCAACTCACCTGTTTAGTGAGCATGTCTGAGGAGAGGAACTGCCCAACTGTGCAGGACACCGGAGGTCCAGTACCAGAACTGGGGTAATGCAAAGTCACAGAAAGACAATTTAAATTATATTGCACATTACCATACACAGAGGTGCTTTAAAGAGATAAAAAAGAAAAATTATAGCAATATACCGGTAAGCGTATATAAAAACGATTGTAATTTTACTGTTTTCTTTTTTATTGGAAACTGTTACATTAATACATTTAATTCTAGAACAGAAAAAGCAAAGTCTGTATCTAATATGCAGCCTTCCATTGTCTTTATAGCAGTGCTTCTCAATTATTTTCTGTCATACCCCCCTAGGAAGAAGAAAACATCTCGCGCCCCTGCTTATAATAGTATCATTTGTCTATAAAATTGTTATAAGTTCACCTCTGCATAACACTGTATCCTTATTAACGTATAAGAGAA
>JBBIGC010092217.1:0-10075 GCA_037576955.1 Lepidarchus adonis
TCTCTCTCTCTCTCTCTCTCTCTCTCTCTCTCTCTCTCTCTCTCTCTCTCTCTCTCTCTCTCACACACACAAACACATGCACACACACACAGTGCACCAACCAATCCACACAGAGTGCACTATTAATCCCCCATCTCACCCATCAATCCACACACACTGCACTATTTTCCCCCCATCTCGCCCACCAATACACATGAACTCTTATTTAACACTAACATCTCAGCAAAAACAGCAGAACCACAATTTTTTTCATAAATAGAGTACAATGTAAGTCAAGGACCTTCTGTAGTCTCTTTAGTTTCCCCCAACTGTGGGCGTCGTTTAGTTACAGTCCCAGTATGAATTATTGTGATCTTGCATCAGATTCCTCTATATTTGTGATGTCAGTTCTCCTGCTCCTGAGGAGGTTTGTGAAAACAGACCCTGTTGTGGCCAAGTTTAGTACATGTTTACAGCTCATGGTTTCTAAAGAAGTAAAATGTGGACTCCAAACATGTCTCGGTGCTTCTGGTGTGGGTGGTTACCTATAGAAACTCTGTTCTTCTCAGAACTATTTTTTTTTGGTGTAAACAAAGTCATAAAGAAACAAGTTTTTACAACAGTGGTGGTGAATAGAACCAGAGGTTTGGTTCTTCTAAATGTTCCCTCACAGACATGAAATGGTCGGGAATGTTCTTCCATTGGCTGAAATGGCTCCTGATTCATAATGCATAATTAAATATCTGTAAAAACGGTGTAATTACACTTTAATAATAAAAGTATAAGTGACGATTTGTCTTTGTGAACACACCCCATCACACAAAGAGGACCACAGTGAAATGGTTAATCCTCAATGGCTCTTTGTTTGGTGTTTATACATGGTTTATGTACAGGAACATTTTAACTCCCAACATCGTGCACCCTGAATGATCGTGCACATCATTTCAGCTTCAGCCATGCCAGAGTCTGGAGAAGATTTTGGAACCCATTACATGGGGTCCTCGACTTACAACAGGGTTCTGTTCCTCAATGTGTGTCGTAAGTCGATTTTTGACTTAAGTCAAACCCGCTTACATAAGAGTCTACTGTGTTTTGCCCTGGGCCATTCGTCAGTGCACCAGAGGGAGACATTCACCCACCTGAGGCTCTGTATTGCATTTTTTTTGCCTTTTTTTAAAAGTTACTTTCACTTACATTTTTTGCACCATTAAACCTCCCCCCAAAAAATAATGTTTGGGGCAATGTCGATTCTCATAAGTCAAGGACCCCCAGTAATGGTGGAGGGGTACTTTGTGAGGCCTTCAAAGTGATTCCATTCTGATTCACTATTTCACCATCATCACCATTCAATAGAAACACTCAGAGACACATGGAGCTTCACTGGTTGGTTTAGAGAGGAGATACAATGGATACTTTTGTTTTAGAGACGTCTGGTTATTCGAAAAGCTCCTTCACCTAAAGTTCTCCAAGACATTGTTCTACCAGAGTTTGGAGAAGTTTGGCCTCAAACTGAACCCATTCATGGTGGAGGGGTACTTGCAGGAAGCTGTGAGGCCTCCAAAGTGATCCATCCATATTCACCATATTAAATCCATATTCACCATTTCATCATCATCACCATCTCATAGAAACACTCAGACACTTGCATCTTCACTAAGGGGTTGGAGAGGAGAGACAATGGATACATTTGTTTTGCAGATGCAAAGTTCTTCCACGAAATGCCTGAGACATTGTTCTACCAGCCTAAAACGTAACCCATTAATTGTGGAGACGTACACTGTGAGGGATTCACCATCATCGCATTCTATACAAGCTTCTCTGTAGGGTGAAGAGGGCTCTATTTGTGTTAGAGATGCCTGGTTCCATTCACGACTGTAAAGAATGTTTCCGAGAACGGTTCCATGCCAGACGAACTCTGGATGACTTTGTTTACAGCTGAAACACTGAATTATGGGGGATTTCAGTGCATTTCCCGTTTTTACACCAAACTACCAACCCAGCGATGTGGCGGTGTTACATAACCTCTGGATGTCGTCACGCGGCTTATCACACACAAACATCTGCAGACTGTGGAACAGCAGAATCATCACCTCCATTACTGTTCACACCTGTTTGCAAACGTGGTGGCGACCGTTCTATCACACCTGATCTACAAATCACCATATTTATTTATTTTTATGGCTGAACCTGATACCCAGGCGGAGTAATTCATGGCGGAGGTATATTTAGGCTCTTTCGGAATGTGCTGCCAGATTTAGAGCCCATGTGGAATATTCATTATTTGCAGTCAGTGCGAGGCCTTACAGTACACTGCGTTCACACTAACGGCTGCCAGTGGAAAGACATGCATGTGAAGGGCCATGTGCTGATGGCGTGCTGCTAAAGCAAATCTTATCAAGACGTCTGTCTGCAAGGCTGAGATCAGAGTGGGACGGGGGGCGTAGCAGCTGGCAGCCTCTGCTGGACGCTCTCCAAGTCCTTCTGAGCCACGTAGCCAGCTCTGGTACCTGGAAAAGTGCCGGGCAGCACACGGGTGCGAATTTCATATCAAACAGTGATGTGCCCTGTGGAGCTTTCCCACAGCTTTTCTCAGCGTCCCAGCACCGAGGTGTCTGTTTATGTTTTCGTTGGGAGGGGGGATGCTGTTGACCTTCCTGGGGGGACGGAGGGAGAGGAGATCTTGTCTGCACTCCTCTGTTCTTCTCGCATGTCTGAGGAACCGTGAGATCATTCACAGACACGTGGCAACAGGTCTGATGGGTTAATGAGTAATGTTAGTGTGACTGCTGTGACCTTCTGCAGATGTTTAAATCAATAGTTTTTCGGACATGAGTTCTGATGCATTCTTCATGCGCTGAGGAACCGCAGACCTAGGTTGACGTGTCCTCCTGGGGATTACGTGTCATAGGGACGGCAGCGTAAACAATGTACCGCCCGAGCCTTTTGGGGAAACGTGGATTTTTCCATTGAACGGTCATCGCTGCCAACACTTTGAAGAGCTGCACACACACCTGCACTGTAACAATAGCTGATTAGTGCGGAAAAGGCCTGTAACACCTTCTCGTTTCCAACACATGCCGAGCTGCCTGTGGTCATCAGGGGTGAGCGATACGGCAGAAACAAATATCACAATACTCCAGGACATTGTCTCAATGCCCGAAACTACCAAAACTTCAGAGCCGTGGAAATATCGCATTAAAACTGCACACATTAAGCAGACAGAAATTTATCCCAATAGGGGGCGTTGTAGGGCTGTCCCCGACTATGAATTTTCATAGTCAAATCAGAATTTTTTAATCTTTCTATAGTCGACCGATAGTCGAATCATAGGCCTATGTGTGTGTGTGTGAATGGAGCTGCTGATGAAGCGTTACACCTTCATGCAATGGTTGGAGGCATGGGAGAGAAACTTTGAGGTGAGTCAGTCTGGACTGACTCACTACTGCCCCCACAGGTCAACACACATCATTACAGTCTGGACTGATTCACTACTGCCCTCACAGGTCAACACACAACATTACAGTCTGGACTGACTCATTACTGCCCCCACAGGTCAACACACAACATTTCAATCTGAACTGACTCATTACTGCCCCCACAGGTCAACGCACAACATTACAGTTTGGATTACAAGTTGACATTCAACAGAGGCAAACAAAAGTGGATATGACATCATAAATTATGTCAATTATGTGGCACTTTAAAACCCCTCGGTCACTCAGAGCACATTAATTTAACCAAGATCTGAATGCCCATTTAGAGAAGGCCTGAAGGGCCCAAATAATGCAAAAAATTATTTTTCTGTTTTTCAAACCAAAGTCTGTCAATCTTGTTTTAAAATATATTCCAGATATAGAAATTAACTCTATGAAAATGTCCAAATCAAAGCAGCAAAACCATGTATTTCTGTTTTTGTTATGTTTAACATTTTTATAGAATTTGAAAACTGATGTTTAGACCAGCAGAAACAGTCCTAAATCCCAGCATACATTACCCTCCATTAGAAGTTTAGTTGGTTTTATGCTTTTCTTGCAAAGTTGCCATTTTGGAGATGAGGTTTTTGCCTGACATTGGTGAAATGTCAGTCTTAAAGGTACAGTACCTAATTTTAACAGACCAGGAGAGGCAATCATGGACTGTTAGACTGTTTAAAACCAGCAGAATTAAAAAGGAAGAGACCAACTCAAGACAAATGTAGAATCTGGACTCTTGTGTGCTCCTACAAGGAGCCATTTGTTCTGGAAGTGTGGTGAGAAAATCCAACAGTAGCTCACTGTGCTCTACATGTGGCAGCATGTGTTGCTTCTTGTCCTGATTTTTATCACTCATGCTAAAAACAAAACGCTGAGCGGTAAAACCTTGCATGCCTCACTGTGATGGCCCCCACGTCCCAAATAATGCACATGCTGGAGCTATCAGAGAATAGACAGACCTCGTGTTGAGATCCCCACTGACAGGCAGCCCCAGAGCCGTGCTGGCTTCCTCTGCTGAAACCTGAGCTCCAGCACAGCAGACAGGTCGTGGAGATGGAGATCAACACATGGGGCCTCACACTTCCACCTCCACCTCCCTCGTGGCTCCTTTACAGTGAACTTTTCTGTGGAACATGTGGGTGAAGCAACCTTATGCTTAACAAACAGCAGAGGTTTGTGATTAAATCTACTGGCTACTGAACTATGTAGTGGGGCAGTTGTGGCCTAATGGGTGGAGAAGAGAACTCATGACCAGAGGGACAATGGTTCAGTCCCTGGCAACAGCACTGAAGCTGTGAGTGAGTAAAAAGCATCTTCACCTCCCGCATCCATGGCTGAAATGCCTGTGGGTGCCTCTGGTGTATGTACACAGGCGTCATGTAACCCCAAAATAAACAACATGGTGCAGTGGTTAGCGCTGTCGCCTCACAGCATAAAGGTCTTTGTGTTGGTTGGCCTGTCCAGCGCTGGGATCGGCTCCAGCTTCCCCATGATCTAAGTCTGCTACACCCCTTATGGAGGAAGGAACACTCCCGCAGGTCATTTATTCCACCTCTATAACGTCATCATTAGCTATGGTGGGTTGTGGTGGCCTAGTGGTTAGGAAGGTCCCCCAGGAACCGTTGACGAACCCTTAATGAAAGTACCGCCCTGCTGCACTGCTCCCTGAGTGCGGTTGATAGCTGCTCACTGCTCCCCATGGAGGCGTCAAAGGTCACATTTCACTGTGGTACTTTGTGATGGCGTGTGTTCCCAATTTCGCCTGCACACATCACTAATTCTATGTATAAATACAGTATGTATTTGTATTTACATCTGTTGTATTTTGTGCTCTGTTCCTCAATAAGCCGCTCTGTAGAGGTGAGGGTGAGAATATAACCTGGACACGAAGGTGACAACCACTGGTAAAAGAAAGGGACGTTCCACAAAGGGTGAGGAAACGAGTACGAGGGGAACATAATTTTATTCCAAGTATAACCCTGAAGACGAACCTGACTGGACGTCAACAAAAGTGATACATAAGGAAAATGAATGTGGGCCTGATGGTGTTGACTAGTTCTGAAGAATTACCTTTATTTATTTGATTGATTTAATTTCTAGAAGTTATGTTTCATGTTTCACTTTTTAAGGATTGTCCTTTACAACTTTAAGTACTTTACAAACTCAATGTTGGTCCCGTTTTCTTTATCCTCTATTTATCTGTAACAAGCTGTAGAAATAAGTTTGACTTGACTTTCTATTACTGTTGGTAAAAGTAAATGTCCATGTGAATAAAGTATGATAATAAAACATCTTCTCTGGGGAGAGCTGGATGGCCCTGTACGCCCCCCCCCCCCCAGCCCCCCCCCCACTCCCCCATGTCATAGCAGCTGTCAGTGTTTGGAACGAGTAATTAATGTGATGTTTCAGATGAGTCTGCAAATAAAGTCATTTGTGGTGTGTTTTTGTCTTGCAGATCCACGTTACAGAGAGAGTTTGCATCGTGTTCAACAGGATTTTCTTCTCTTAAATAAATTAAAATAAAAAAATAAAATAAAAACACGGTGTAAAAAAAGATGGAACTTCAGAAACTATCAAACGGACACCACTACGACTTTCAGCCCCTGGAAGATGGGTAAGTGTTCTCTTCTCTGTCCATGGCCTGATAGCACTGGGACCATGTACGAATATTCGCCTGTCACTCTATAGAGAGGCAATAATGGAGAGAGTTTAGTTTCAATATTATCAAATGAATATCACACCATTCACAAATATATTTCTTGACTCATAAACAAATGTAACAAGATTCACAAATATAATTCATGACAAATAAATGTAACACCATTTACAAAAGCATTTGTGAACTCCAAAAAAATGTTATGTGATGCACAACTGTCAGTGCAGTTATATTTATTCACAAACCGATAAACCTGCATTTACAAACCACTGTACATATTCGTGAATACCGTCACATATATTTGTGGATTTTTGAGACTTCCCTGACAGCGCCGGATGCACAAATGTGTTTTTTCAAACGGTAGCCAATCATATGTCTCCAAAATTTACAGCCAATCACATCAGCTGAAGTTCGAGAGCGGGATTTAATGTTGACTACGCTACGCTACATTCGCGCATTGTAGTCTCTCTCTCTCTTGCAGGAATTAATTGTACGTTTGACCAAAGAGCGTTCGCGTTTGATTCAGTCAACACCACACGATGCATTGAAATTGTTAAAGATAAAGACTCGTACCTTGAGGAATCTTGTCCCGTGGAGGGAAAGTGGGAGCAGAGAGGATGTTTTCAAACACACTCACTTCATACGAACGCGTTTCTTCTTCTGTCGTTTGTGCAAATACGCAGATTGTCACCGGAACGAGAGGAATTTTTGCCGCATAAGAGCAATGGGAAAAAGGTTCCTCAGTTCACAGACGTAAGCGTGAATTTGTTCTGTATATAAATACATACACACCAATCAGCCATAACATTAAGATAACTGCAGGGGAAGGTAGTAGCACTGACTTTAACTTTAGCTATTTGATTATACATATATATATATATATATATATATATATATATGTATGTATAATATATATAATATATAAATTTGTAAAAAATGTAATAACTAAAGTCAGTGCTACTAACTTCACCTGGGAAGCAAGCGAACGGTCAGTTCTTGAAGTTCATGTGCTGGAAGTAGGAGCTCCAGAACTGCAGGTCCTGTGGAGTGTTCCAGGTCTGCAGTACCAACAGTGATCCAAGAAAGGAAAACTGGATCATGGGCACGGATGCATGTGGGGAGTGAGCTCCAATCCTGAAGAGGAGCACAGAATTTTAACGCTGCTCTGATAGAACACATAGCTAAATATTAGGCAGGTGGTCTTAATGTTATGGCTGATTGGAGTATGTCGTATATGCTGTATATGTTCATGCTGTTTACACTGATTCTCTGGCAGTTTGAGGGAAAGACTTCCTTCGGGATGTCTGTGTTTAACCTCAGCAACGCCATCATGGGCAGCGGAATCCTGGGGCTATCGTACGCCATGTCCAACACTGGCTTCGTCCTCTTCCTGTGAGTATTTTAAGTTGCAATTTTTCACTCCTCCACACTTTAAACACACAATCAGAAAACACACAGTTACTCTTACTCCCAAAGGCAAACTCTATAGGGCAGACAGAAAAGAAATGCAGGGTAAAAGCTAAGAGATATAAAATATCTCAGCTTCTGTTGAACTGACTGAATAATCTTAACTTTTTAAAAACTGGCCACAGATCTGATCACCATTGGTAAAAAGTAGGATATGGGCTCTTTAATGATAAATGGGGAAACTCATATAATATACTTGGATCTTATAATATAATATACAGATCTAGCTCTGATCCTGGAGGCCGGTTTCCAGCACAGTTTGGTGATTTCCTTGATTAAGCACAGCTGGTGAGACTCACCTGTTAATTGCCAGGTTCAGGGAGTGTGTTTGAGGAAGGCAATTACCAACCTGTGCAGTACACCGACCTCCAGGACCAACTTTGGTCACCCCTGATGTAAGAGAAATGCAGGATATGGGCTTTTTAATGGTAAAAAATGTGAAGAATCATAGGAAACATGCAGGATATTGTCCTTTTAAAGGTGAAAGAATCAGGGGAAGAAATTATGTAAGAGAAATGCAGGATATGGGCTCTTTAATGATAAAACTTTGGGAAAAATCATTAGAAAAATGCAGGATATTGTCCCTTTAAAGGTAAAAGAATGGGAAAATCACAAGAATAATGCAGGATATTGTCCCTTTAAGGATGTGGGCTCTTTAATGGTAAAAAAATGCTTGGGGAAAATTATAAGAAAACTGTAGGATATTGTCCCATTAAAGGTAAAAGAATCAGGGTAAGAATTATGTAAGAGAAATGCAGGATATGTGCTCTTTAATGGTCACAATTGGGACAAAATCCTAATAAAAATGCAAGATATTGTCCATTTAAAGGGGAAGGAATCAGGGGAAGAAATTATGTAAGTGAAATACAGGATACAGACTCTTTAATGGTAAAAAAAATTAGAAAAATCATAAGAAAAATTTAATATTATGTCCATTTAAAGGTGAAAGAATCAGAGTATGAATTATGTAAGCCTTTATTGAAGGGCAGTGTTAATGAGGCCTTTAGCACTACATTAATCCTCATAATGTGAGCTGGTGGAGTTGGCTGGAGGCAAGTGCAAAGAGATATCTTTGCTAAAGTGTTTATTTACAACTTGAACATTTACTGTACCAAACATAACAAGGACTAAGATTACTGGACACGACTGACATGAAAACCAGCATGACATTAACAATAATCCGCATTGTGGAACAGGAAACAGGACACTTTATACAAAGGGTAATGACACACACCTGGAACTGGGCGGGGACACAAACAAGGGACAGGTGACACAACAAGGAGTGGCTAAGACAAGGTGAGACAAAGACAGGGCATGGCATGTGACATACGAAACAGGAACAAAACCAAAACAAGGACACATTGCAAAAACGGGATGTACAGGCAGAAACGAAAACCAGAACATAGCACAACATGACATACGTTACACAAAAAGGCCTGTTCCCAAAGGCACCAGCCCAGACAGGGCTACTCTGACCTTTATAAACCTTTTACAGGCTTATGTCAGTTGTCATGAAGGGCTTATATGGGGGTCATGCAGCCTTATGAACACTGTGCTGCAGTAAAGAGCTGCTGGACGACATCTACAGGAAGTTATGGAGCATGAGCTTCAGCAACGCACTCATGGCAGCTCTAGGAAACGCTCATCACTTCCTGATTGAGCTGAGGTGCACTCTCTGACCTACTGCACAGTGTGTGTGTGTGTGTGTGTGTGAGAGAGCTGCAGGATGTGAAGCATTTATTCAAGAGCAGCTTAATTTTAGTTGCTGCTGTGCAGGTTTTCAGGGGCACAAATTTACTCACAGCAGTGAAAACGTGTACGTATTTTAGGCAGTGGTGGTTAACCAAGCTGCCCATTATGCCACTGAGAGCAGAATGGGTGTGTGTGTGTGTGTGTGTGTGTGTGTGTGTGTGTGTGTGTGTGTGTGGTGCATACATACGCTGAAAGAACAAAGACCCTCTGTTCACAAATCAGATGTCAGAGCTGCACAGATGCGAAGGGGCCCAGGGTTCTGGTCTGTCCGAGACGAGTGGTCACCTGGTCCTGCACTCAGACATCAGCACTCGCCTCAGTTACAGCAGTAACTGCTTTGCTGTAATGTTCACTGACTCCTGCATTAGTGCATTACTGCAGTGACAATAAATCTAATCTAATATGATATTATACAATGTGCTCTAGTGTAGTCTGGTCTCTTCTAATATAACCTGTCCTATCCTGATCTAATCTAATCTAATCTAATCTAATCTAATTTAATCTAATCTAATCTAATCTAATCTAATCTAATCTAATCTAATCTATCCCAGATTAAACTAAACTAATCTAATCTAATGTAGTCTAGTGTAGTCAAGTCTAGTCAAGTCTAGTCTAGTCAAATATAATCTAATATAGTTTGATCTAATCTAATGTAGTCTAGTGTAGGCTCATTTAATATAGTCTTTTCTAATCTAATCTAATCTAATCTAATCTAATGTAGTCTAGTCTAGCTTTGTTTAATATAGTC
>JBBIGC010092268.1:0-10074 GCA_037576955.1 Lepidarchus adonis
CTCTCTCTCTCTCTCTCTCTCTCTCTCTCTCTCTCTCTCTCTCTCTCTCTCTCTCTCTCTCTCTCTCTCTGATACACTGTTACAGTGACACAGAGGGAGTCAGTGGGTGTGTTTGTGTGTTTGTGTGTGTGCGCATGCATTAAATTCCCCTGTGACCTTGTTTAGTTGTCGGCCGATTGTGTGACAGCTCTCCAGTGTGGTGCTTTTATCACAGCTGAGCTCCATCAATTTATCGATTGCTACCCCTGCATGGCCTCTGTGAACAATGTGTGTGTGTATGTGTGTGTGTGTGCATTGAATTCTATATACTGTATACTATATACTATATACACTTTAGGCCATATAGGGCTGGTTATCTGGACAAGGATTTGGTCTTGTATTTATACAGAATTCTCAACAGACATTCTCCATGGAAGTATAATCCAGGATCAGGCTTATAATCAATATCCTAAATTGCATGTGCAGCATTTTTCTTTCAGTTGACATACAGTTGTTTTGATTCAACTTTAATACATTAATACTTCTTAAAACAGCAACAGCAACAAAACATTTAAATTACAGATGATAAAAGTAATTAGGCCTGGGCAGTATATAGAAAATACCCATATTGGCGAGTTATCATAATGGGGTAAATAACACGGATGGAAATCTGTCCTGTGCCTTTCATGGTGAGTGGCAGGTTTGGTGAGATAATGGGGGACGAGCTAATAAAACAACAAAGTTTTTTCTTCAGACATGATGATATACATTTGTATGAAACAAATTAAATGTGCTATTCTTACTTTTACAATATACCTGCATAAAATATAGAAACAGACAGAATAGTCCTGCATTATGTACATATGCAGTGTAATACATGCTTTAGAAATCCATTATTACTGCAGAATTCATATCTTAAATGGCAAAGTTCACTTGACTGCAGTTATGGCTTTTTGCCTTAGAACAGGCATTCATTTAGAAAGGCCAATTCTACAGTCCTGTAGCCTATAAAAAGTCATCCATCAGCAGTGTGTTATGCCTGCTTTATAAGGAGACCATAGCTGTTGTCATGGACTTTAGGTTAGAGTGTACTGTTCTTCTTGCAGATTATTCCATGCAGACAGTCCAGTGACATGACTCTACATGATATCAGCTGATGACTGTTATACTGTGGTCCTGCTCTGGGAATCAGTTAGAGGTCGAAGGCTGATATGTATATATAAACTATAAGAAGGCAGTGGTTGGATGCCTGATAATTTTTGTTTCGCTCTTCTAGGTCATGCTTTCATTGGGTTCACACTTTCTGTTATCCTTGATTGTTTTATCAGTTGTTGCCAGTAACTTATTAATTCACACTTAACATGTGTAGATTAATACTATTTTGTGATTGTCCAGGTTCAACAACATCAATGGAAAGAGATTAAAAAGATTGTGTGCTTTGAAACATCTAGCTTAGAACCTTAGGATTAGACAGCATTTGTGCGGTTAGCAGTTCAGGCAAATATTAGAAAAACATTCATGTACAGAGTGTTATTTTTCTTGCGTGTTTCTGTAGCACCACCTGGTGGTGGAAATTTGAATTACTGACTACTGAGGCAACTCTTGGGCTAGGTAATCAAATGTGAATTTATAATTGTGACATTTTCCTTAGTATGTACAGTAAACCACTCACAGCTATACAGAGTTCAGCTATACCGCACATTTGCTGGTGATGTGTGTTTAGTATTACTAACAGCATTATGTTTGCTAAATTTGATGTTATGACAGCTCAGCACAAAATAAATTGTTGCATGCTGTTTTATTGTAACACACAGAGTCAGCTGAAAAAACATGTTCTCTGCCAGGTCCATGCTGTGTGTCCCCCCACAGAGATCACTGTCAGCTTTTATTGTTCTCGTAAAGCAATCCTGACTTATCCGTACCATATACTGCTGTAGGAGTTATTATTAGGAGCCTGAAAGTGTATACATTGTGGAGTCTGCAGTTTGTCATGCTGGGTGTGTGTGTTTGTATGTGTTTATCAGCAGGTGGCTGTGAGAATGAGGAGCGCGTGTTCCGGGAGCGCATGCGGCCCCGGAAGAGGCAGGGTGCGGTGCGGAGGAGAGTGCATCAGGTCAACGGGCACAAGTTCATGGCCACCTACCTGAGACAGCCCACCTACTGCTCACATTGCCGTGAGTTCATCTGGTGAGTGCGGGGCCTCCTCAGTGCCCCAGAGATTCATGGGTAATACATGAATCACAAATAATAACTGCATATATTTTATTTTGCATGACTAGACGATCAATGGCCAATTTGTAAGAAAAATAAATAAATAAATAAATAAAATGAAATAAAAATGCTATAATAAAAACTAATAATATTGAATATGTACAAATATGTATACATTTTATATTTTTTTATTTAATAATTCATATTGCTTATCTTTTTCAAGTATGGCTCTAGGTAACTAGGTAGCTCTCTTCACACCTGACATTAACACATATTGGGTGAACAGCAGTAAGCACATCAGTTCAAGTCTGTCATTAAAATTAGGGATGCAACTATTTGATTCTGATATTAGATATCAGACCGATACTGGCTCAAATAGCTAGATCAGATATTAGTAACATTGGGCTGATTTATAAAATTCAATTTTGCTTTTCTATACTTTTGTACATGCACATGATTGGTGTTATTATTATACATTTTTAAGATTTTTTTGTTATTGCACAGTCATTGTCTTAGTAATAAAAAATTCTGCTAATTATGTATATATGTATTTATTTCATTTTGTTTTATGAAGTTAGGAATGTTTAAGTCAAGCCTTGTTACCTTTCTTCCACTTTATTAATGAAAGACCAGTTTTTGTTGGATTGGTGCATCCCTAATTAGAATCCATCCTAGAGTGGCTCACATGACCAGTGACCGGATTTCACTTCCCTGTTCTTTATGCAAATAAAGATGTGCATCATTCTTACCTGTTTGGTGGCAGCAATGCAATTCCCACTCTGAGTCTGGCAGAAATTAGAGAAGAATACATCAAAATGCTTACATCAGTTGAGTAGGCGGTCCATTGGTGTAGCATTGTGTTCACTGCTAACGAATGTGGCCATAGGTGGCACAGACCACCTCTGTATGTGGGCTGTTGAATTGGATCACAGTACCTCCTCAATGCGTCTAACTATCCACTTGTGACAATGCCACACATGCTAATACCAGGGCATTTGGCTCTGTTATTGCTATACCACTAAAAAGTCATTTTGTATGACTCGTTGCACATGTATATGTAATTCACAATCAATACATGCTGCCATCTATTAAAAAAAGGACCAATTTAATGACCTTTTTGCTAACGATAGGTCAATTAATGAACTGTGTGAACTTGCAGCAGGCTTGTGCCTGGCAAATGTGTCATTCAGTATGATTAGTTCAGACAGTGTTTGCTGTCTTTTACATTAATGTTAGTGACAAAGCTCAAACATTTAAGCAATTAAACATTGCTATGTTTTTGTTCTAGCTCACATTAGAACGCAGTAAACCTTTTCTGTTTTCTGACTGCTGCTGTCACATCCAACTGGCTTCTCATAGCCATGAAAATGGTGACACTGTCATACAGTGACATCAAATGACACAAATGATGAACCTCATTAAAACATGGGTTTTGTATGTTCACATTATAACTCAAGGGTGCCACAGTGTGGTGATTTCTCTGCTCAAACAAACCAACTCACCTGTTAATCATCAGGTTTAGTGAGAGTGTGCGAAGTGGGGAAGTAACTGTGCTGGCACTGGCCATCCAGGTTGCCTTCCCTGTTATAAATTGAGCCCACACATGTGTATACATTCTGTTTACCTTTGAGGATAAATGCTCAGCAGAGCTAAATGCAGTAATTATATGCATTGGTATCTTTACATTTTATCAGTGTATCAGTGTATAGCATGTAACCATGTTTCTGAAATGCCTACTCTGCGTATGCGGGAGAGAGAGAGAGAGAGAGAGAGAGAGAGAGAGAGAGAGAGAGAGAGAGAGAGAGAGAGAGGTAGAAGGTACAGTAGATCCTGTTCGCTCACATTACACTGAACTGTTTGCACAGTGCCAGTGTGTTTACTGTGTGTCTGTATGTACACTTATATCTGTGTGCACACATACTGAGGCCAGAATCTTCATGGCTGGCTTACCTTCAGCAGACTATGTTCCCATAGTGACCCATAGTAGGAAAAGCCCTCAGAGCAGGGGTGGCACATACAGTATAAGGTGGGTGCATTAGGCACTCTTGCAATGCCAGAGCCTCCTCCTATTTTTCTGAGTGCTGTCATATATTCAGGATAATCACTCTCATGTGCATGCGGTGTGTCAAGTGTTCTCCATATTGCATCTCTGGCAATGCTGGCTTAGGCTAGTGCTGGGCAATATACTGCCAATACCAGTGTACTTATATTAGGGCTGTGTCTGTCAGTTATATTACTTATATAATCAGGGAAATTAAATTTATAACACTGAACATTTAGTTTCACTTCACATACATGAAAAGCATCCCTGGATGGGATTCCTGTCTTTCAGTCATGCACAAAAAGTGATTGGAGTGCGCATAATACACCCTTGGGAAAAATCTGCAGCAAACTATGATGATGTATAGAGTAAAACACTGCAATGGGTTATGACATTAAACAACAAAAGAAGAAGTAGTACACATTACTAACAGGCATTGGGGTAATGTGTAGGGATTAATGATGCTGGGCGTAACAAAATATCAGCCCAGAATTGCATTGCCCATCAGACTAACCCTAATATAAATGATTATTAATGAATTTTCCATAAAGAAGCTTGTACAGCGCTGAGTGAATCACTTGTGAAACCTTTGGAAGTTTGTATATTTTTGCATATTCCTAAAGTAGGTCAAGAGAACCTAGTTAGACAAATGCACCACAGATATTGTACTTGGTCATGTATTTATTAAGGATATTTATATATATTTTTTTTTCAGTGGCAAAAACATGTGCCCCTATGATTAGCATTTAATTTGTGAGTGAAACTGGATTCAAGATTACTCTTAAACCACTATAATGAAAATCAGACAAGAGCTGCGGCCAATTTTATTTTTTAAAAAAACAAAAAACAAAAACAGGACTCTATTAAAATTTTATTTAAAAAACAAAAAACAAAAACAGGACTCTATTAAAATTTTATTTAAAAAAAAACAAACAAAAACAGGACTCTATAAAAATCTTAAAAACCTTCAACATGTTTGTGGAAGTGTACCATGGCGCAAACAAAGGAAAATCTCATAAAATAAGCTGTTAATGTTCATAAGACTGGAAAATGTTACAAAACCATCTCTAATCCACAGCCAGACAGAAATGTACAAATATGAGAAATTAAATACTGTTGTTACCCTTTCTAGGAGTGTTTGGCTCAAACAGTGATTAATAAGTGATTAATCCAAAAGCTGGGAATTTAACCGTGTGCAAAATCAAAAAGAACTCTTTATAAGGCCTGCCTCACATTCTACTTTAACTCCATTATAAGAAAACACAGAATAACAAGGATGCATGTCTGCAGTTTGCTGAAGATCACATAGACAAGCCTCAAAGCTTAATTTAAAA
Organism: Lepidarchus adonis; assembly: GCA_037576955.1. NCBI lineage: Eukaryota > Metazoa > Chordata > Actinopteri > Characiformes > Lepidarchidae > Lepidarchus > Lepidarchus adonis. The sequence continues at coordinate 5,566 of JBBIGC010092268.1, forward strand.
GTCTTTTTGTGGATAGATATTCAATATACCATATATCTTTCAATAGTAGCCCAGGCATTTATTTAAAAAATAATCAGTGGGCTATTATTCTACTCACAGACAGAATGGTGATGGTATTTACAGCACAAAATGTGCAGCTTCTTCACTTGAATGTTCTTTTGTGTCGTTTGCTCATGCTACATCATCCTGTGGGGTTATGACTGAGGTTGTTACGGGATGAGATGTTTTTCTGATGGAGATGGAAAACGGGTGGGCAGCGCAGGCGGAAGAGGGGAGGAGTTAAGAGTTTGTTTTGGTGAAAATTAGCGTTTGTTGTGAGAGCACCAGCTAGCAGTGCCGCTCATTTAAGGAGTAAAAGAGCACGAATGTTACAGAGAGAGAATCGGGAAAGGGCTGAATTTTGTGCTGAATGGAACTAATAAAACCAGAGTCCCAACGACATCGCACTACATGTGAGTTCTTTAAGCGGCTGGTCCAGAACAGAAGAGCTGCATCCACTCTGAGCAGGAGAAAAATGAGTCATGGCGATAAACGGGAAAATGTAACACCGTTTATACAAAAGGGCTAAATGTACACAAAGACATTTTGTTTAGACTTTCTCCTTTCCTCGATAGCATCCGACAGCAAAACAGTTTTGATATAAAATGGTACTTACAGTATGATACACACCAGGAGGGCGGAGTCCAGGTGATACGAAAAGAGGATTAGTGTACGGAAAGCGAAGTGGGTTATTACAGGCTATGTTTACTACAGACCGTCTACTAATGAAGACCGGCTTCTATTTCTATTTATATCTTTCAAACCCGCCATTTAATGGAAACGGGTATTTTAAAGAGACAGGCTATTATTAGAAGATATACGGTACCAATATTCAACTTTTTGGTTTAAAAGAGAAGAATCTTTTCAAAAATGAATGCTCAATTCAATTTGTGAAACATGATGATAGTATCTTTGTTTAGACCTGTGTTGCCTCAAAGTAAATGATGAAACAATTAAATATGAATTATGCCAGTGAAATCTTAAAGGAAATGGCAAAACATTTGTCAATGAATCTCAAGACAAAATGGGACATGTTACAAAACAACCCTAAGCCCACAAGTTGTTAACTTTATGTTTTGGCCAAATTTAAGTCTGACATTAACCTGGTTGAAATCCTGAAAAAGAATCTGATCAAGCAATTAATGTGAGGAATACCTCAGTTGATGTTCTTCTGTATGGAGAAATTTGTATATTTATCCGAGCTGAAGTGCAGGACTAGTCAACAGTTAACCTGAAAGAGCCGTCAAAAGCATGTCAAAGCAACAGGTGTTTAAAAAAAACCTCTGTGTGACATTAAGGAGAAGAAACATTTGCATAGTTTCAGAGAAAATCTTCATTTTCCTCGTCCACACAACCATAAAAATGGCCTTTTCAGACATCATCACTTTGGAAAGCGGTTAAAAGAAATTGTTTACATGTGTCAAGAGAGACAAAATGAATAGAAAAAACTTTCAAAAATATCCTCCTAGTGATGGTGGTATTGTGTGATGGGGGGTTCTGTGTAAAATATATATTTATGTATTTTATTCTATATAATAATTATTTTTTTGTATTTTTTTCAAGCCTCCACAATGTGAATTTGTTAAAATTGTTTTGAATATAAATTTGTTTATATATTAAAGGTTATGACACAGTACATTCTCACTGTTTAGAATAAATGCATACATTTACAATTATGTAAAAAAAAATACAAATACATTTATTGCACAAAAATGGTCCAATTATTTAAGCTTACATGTTTAATATCTTCAAGAAATGTCTGTAAGTAGTAAGAAAATATTTTAGCACATTTAATTTTACTGAATGAATAATTATGAACTGAAGTGGCTTAGTATTAAAAAAGTTCCCATGAACAGGGGTTGTCAGTGCTTCTGTTCTCTATTGCTTCCACACCACTTTTAAGTCTATACTCTCTCCTTTCATTCTGTCGTTTCTCAATTCATTCTGTTCATGCTACACTGACTTCCACCTTCTCTTTTCTTTTCACTGTCTTTTCACTCTCCTATCTGCTTTATCACTCACCTTTCTCATTTGGGATCCATTTTGCCTAAAGTGATGAAATGTTAGAAGTGAAAATATAAGGCAGGTTGACCCCAGAAAGTGTCCAGTTAGTGAAAGTCAAAGTAGGAGATTCTTAAAGAGTGGCTTGAGTATATGTATGTCTGTTTTAATGATATGCTTTAAAATAAACCAAGAATTTTCTCTTTCCTTCCATGCAGGGGTGTCCTAGGAAAGCAGGGCTATCAGTGTCAAGGTGAAGCCCATTTTATATATCAGTACATCAGGAAAATAATCATAATACTTTAGAATGCATTAAGGTTATGAATATTTTCTATCTTGTATTATAAAGCTATGGTTTCATCAATATTGTTGTAAGCATATAAGAGAATGAATATTGTTAATAACACTGATTAAATAGCCTTAGTTTGTTTATACAGAAACAATGGTAAGAAAATCAGATGTAAGCTATATGTGTTCTTACAGCCTTTTTGCCTTTGTCAGTGTGCACGTGTGTGGTCCACAAACGCTGCCATGAGCTCATCATTACTAAGTGTGCAGGCCTGAAAAAACAGGAGGACACTGCAGAGGAGGTGAGAAACTGACTGTCAGACCAATTTACACTTCTCCATGTCGATTTTAAAAAGACTATTAAATTAAGATAACCACTGTAGTATCCCGGCTGCTGATCGGAGCTTAATCAAGTTGAGTATACCATAAGAAGTAATTTTCAGAAATATTGTTGTTGTTTAAATGAACTTATTCGGAAACGGTCTAGCTTGCTCAATTTGTCTCTCCACTAAAAACACTCAGTTTGGAGTGTCAGTCTGTCTGGACATGTGGTTGTAGGGGGCACTCCTAATGCAGTGAAAGGGTAAATGAGTAAAATTAGGGTGCCCTTGCCAGTCAGTGGTGGCCTAGTGGTTAGGATCTTTCCCTTGTAAATATAAGGTTGCAGATTCAAGGTACCATCCCACTACACTGCTCCCTGGGCACTGTTAATAATCTCCCCTATATTGCCAAAAGTATTCACTAACCCATCAAAATAATTAATTTTAGGTATTCCAATCATTTCCATGACCACAGGTGTATAACTTCAAGCTCGTAGGCATACAGACTGCTTCTACAAACATTTGTGAAAGAATAGGTCGCTCTCAGGTGCTTAGTGAATTTCAGCATGGTACTGTGATAGGATGCCACCTGAGCAACAAGTTCAGTCTTGAAATTTCATCACTACTAAATCTTCCATAGTCGACTGTCAGTGATATTATAACAAAGTGGAAGAGATTGGGATAGACAGCAACTCAGCCACAAAGTGGTAGGCCACATAAAATAAGTTGCCAGGAGGACAGTACTTGTCTGACTGCATTGTGCCAAGAGTAAAGTTTGGTGGAGGGGGGATTATGGTGTGGGGTTGTTTTTCAGGAGCTGGGTTTGGCCGCTTAGTTCCAGTGAAGTGATGCTGAATGCTTCAGCAACAATAGATTTTGGACAATTTTTGTGGAAAATTTGGGGATGGCCTCTTCCTTTTCCAACATGACTGCGCACTAGCAAGGTCCATAAAGACATGGATGAGCAAGTTTGGTGTGGAAGAATTTGACTGGCCTGCACAGTATATAGTTCAGTACAAATTTGTGCTAATTACGTATTGTGCTCAGTATTGTCCACAATATGAACATACAGTACAAATGTAAGTGGATTGGACAGGTTGAGGGAGTTGAGGCTGAAAGTTAGTTTCATGCTGATTATTGTTTTTTTTTTGTGTTCTTGGTTGCCCCCAGCAGGTCGGCTCTCAGCGCTTCAGTGTGAACATGCCGCACAAGTTCAGTATACACAACTATAAAGTCCCCACCTTCTGTGACCACTGTGGCTCGTTACTTTGGGGGCTTATGCGGCAAGGGCTGCAGTGCAAAGGTGAGAGATAGAAATGGTTGTCACACACACTCATACACACACGCTAGAGCATGGCTACTCGACCCAAGCCAGATGGAACACAGACAAATATTTCGATATGTTACTCGGGTTCGGGTTGGGTTCCGTCATGTCAGCACAAAAAATCTCTCTTACCTGAAACTAAGTGTCCTCGCCCCCAGTGTTCTTACCGTTCCAGCAGCAGCAGTAGCAGTGAACACAACTTCAGCTGCTGGAAGAACCATTGATCAAAAGAAAATGCTCCTCTTTTTACACAACTCCAGTTAAATGTTTGGATTATGTAATCTAATTTAAATAATTGTCAGAATTCATTTAAAATGTTCATGAAAACAGAAGTTTTGTCTGTGATACACAAATTTTGTTTTTTTTACCTAAGTGAGTATTATTATAATCGCATAGCAGTGTCTGTTTCGGCCAAACATTAATATTCCAATCGGGTTTGGGTCGGATAGAACAGAAACATATAAATGCACACACACACACACACACACACACACACACACACACACACACACACACACACACACACACACACACACA
>JBBIGC010092299.1:0-10073 GCA_037576955.1 Lepidarchus adonis
AAGCTAACACTAACTATACTCCCCTGCTTTACTACAGCAGTTATTAACAAGCTAACGCTAACTATACTCCCCTGCTTTACTACAGCAGTTATTAACAAGCTAACGCTAACTATACTCCCCTGCTTTACTACAGCAGTTATTAACAAGCTAACACTAACTATACTCCCCTGCTTTACTACAGCAGTTATTAACAAGCTAATGCTAACTATACTCCCCTGCTTTACTACAGCAGTTATTAACGAGCTAACGCTAACTTGTCATAACGAGTAAACATTACTTTCCTCACTTAGCTACCTTCTGTTCCCTTCCCCTAACACTTTTTCCACATGACTATTACTGCTTTTAATCCCTTGACTGATTAAATCACATGCCTTGAAACCAATGTCCTGGTTGTGCTCAAAAGTTTACATACCCTGACAGAATTTATGATTTCTTAATTATTTTTCAGAGAATATAAATGATAACACAAAAACCTTTCTTTCAATAATGGTTGTGCAATTACATATGATTCCCTGGACATTATAATCACATTTTTCACTTAATCTTTTGCACTCATGTTTAAACTCATTTGCACCTTTATGCTGCTATTTTATTACATTTTAGAACCTTATTTTATCTTCTTTTTTTTTATACCATTATTGGTTTACTCTCAAACTATGTGCACTGTTCGAGCCGCTAAACGTAATTTCATTCTGTTGGTGAACAATTATGAATGAGAATAAAGCCTAGTATAAGTCTGAGTCTAAGTCTAAGTCTAAGGTTAGTGTTTGGCTGAAGCGATTTATTATCAATCAACTGTGTATCACAACACAAACTACCCAAATTACCCTGATCAAAAGTTTACACACCCCACTTAATACCATGTGTTGCTTGCTTCAACATCAGTGACAGCTTGAAGTCTGTTGTGGTAGTTGTGGATGAGACTTTTTTATCTTCTCAGGTGGTAAAGCTGCACATTCTTGCTGCAAAAAGCCTCCAGTTCCTGTAAGTTCTTGCATGAACTGCATGTTTGAGGTTCTCCTCCCCAGAGTGGATCAATGATATTGAGGTCAGGAGACTGAGATGTTCACTCCAGAACCTTTTTTTTGCTGTAGCCAATGACAGGTGGATTTGTCCTTGTGTGTTGGATCATTGTCATGTTGGAATCTCCAAGTCCGTGTGCAGCGTCCAGGCTGGTGAGTGTGAATTTTCCTCCAGTATTTTTTGGAGAACGTACTGCATTTATCTTGCCATCAATTCTGACCAAATTTCCTGTGTCTTTGTAGCTCACACATCCACAAAACATCAGCGAACCACCACCGTGTTTCACAGTAGGAAAGGTGTAGCTTTCATCATAGGCCTTGTTGGCTCCTCTTTAAATGCAGAGTTTATAGTTGTGGCCAGAAAGTTCCATTTCAGTCTCATCATCCAAATGACTTTGTGCCAGAAGGTTTGAGGTTTGTTTCTGTGCTGTTTGTCATATTGTAATAGGGCATTTGTGTAGTAATGTCTTTCTTCTGGCAACTCGACCATGCAGCCCATCTTTCTTCAAGTGCCTCCTTATTGTGCTTGAAAAAGCCACCACATTTTATTACCACAAGTTATTTGTTTTTCTTTGCATCCAGAACAATTTTCCAGGCAGCTGTGACTGAAATTTAAGTTGGTCTACCTGACCGTTGTTTGGTTTCAATAGAATATTCCAGTTTTTAATTAAATTGAACACTGCTGATTGGCATTTTCAATTTTTTTATATTTTCTTATATCAATTTCCTGTTTTATAGAGTTTAACCGCCTTTTCCCACCGATCCTTTACCAATTCTATTGCTTTTCCCATGACTTCGAATCCAAAAAACATGATAAAGGTTCTGTCAGGAGTCCAGAACCTCATTGACCTTCTATACTCACCCAGTAATTACAGTCAGATCACAGGTGAAGATGTTCCTTTAATAACCATTCAAACCTGTTTGTGTTTAATAATAAATGGATTCAGCCGAACACTAACCATGAGTGAAAGAAAGGTTTTTGTTTTATTTCATATTCTCAAGAGTTGGCAAGAGATCATAAATTCTGTCAGGGTGTGTAAAACTTTGAGCACAGCTGTAGCTCTACCAGGCTGCAGAGCTTAATCTAACACTGTGGGTCCAGACACATCTGAATATTAGCCAGGTGTCTCAACACTTGCTGAATAAATAAGTTAACACTGGTAGGTATCCATGGAGTACTGGGCACCTCTGAATCAGTGCCAGGTAAGGGTGGAGGCAGAATCTTACAATGCGTTTTAGAACTATACCATGCAAGAAAACAGATCTCCAGCAATATGGTTGGTGCCTATTACTTTAGAAAAGGGGTGCCCACAAGCTACTTTTAAGATGAAATGGTCAAAATGATGGTCAAAAATAATATACACACACACACACACACACACACACACACATTATATATATAGTGTGTGTGTGTGTGTGTATATATTATATTTATTTTTGACCATCATTTTGACCATATATATATATACACACAGGGGGTTCTCAACTTATGACAGGGTTCCTTTCCTCATTGTGTGTTGTAAGTCAAATTGTGACGAAACCCCTTACATAAGTGTCTACTGTGTTTTGCCTTGGGGCCATTCCTCTGACAGTCCACCAGAGGGAGACAAACATCCACCTGAGGCTCTGAATTGCACTTTTTAAGCGTTTTATTCTTTCACACCATTAAAAAAACAACAAAGAACAAGTGTCATAACCACAAATTTTAAAAAAATTCAAAGTCTAGTACGTCATAAATCGAGGAGCCCCTGTATGTATGTATGTATATATATATATATATTCCCACACTGATTTTCATACTCTTTCTTTAAAAGTAAATCAATTTGTTAGACGGAGTTTAGCAGTAACTTGTACAATTGAACGAGCATGAGCAGTGACTCTACAAAAGACGAGACGTCAGATTGGCTGTACTAAATGTAAATCAAGTGGGGTTGGATGAGGCTAACACCCTTTTTTAAATGACATGCAATATACCCACAGTATCTGTACTGTAGTGTATTCGGATGCTTGTGGTTCACTCGTTTTTACGTTGCGCGCTCTCACATATGAGTTTATTTTAAAAGGCAGGGCTCTGCGATCGACTCACGTGTCTTTGTGATTGACGTTTTAAACCCGTTTTAGAACCTGTTTGTCTATAGCATATGTAGCTACAATCAACATGGAGTTAATTACTGCATTAAACAGCATAAGTTGCCATCAGCAGAAGGGTGAATAAGAAGTTAACATGGGTATATCTAAGAGATTTGCCCCTAAATATCAATACACTATTACTGTGAGTACATGACTAACTTACTCTGCCCACTTCAAATGACCTGTCCTCTTCCCAGAAGCCTGCAAGACCAGCAAACATCTGGAAGCGAACATTCTCTATCTTGTCTTTCCAGAGAATGGAATGGAATTCATGGAACTTTCCCTCAAATACAGACGGGACACACACATACACACACTTTGCTGCCCCCTACAAGCTTCTGCATGAGTGTGTGTACGGCCTCCACTTTTGTTCACTCTGTTGGATAAGGAACATCTGTAGACAAACTTTTCTTCAGTATCTTTCTGATTCAGTATTGCTGTTGGGATTTAATTTAAAATTAAATTTGTTTGTCCAAGTTTCTCCTGTTTGGCTGCATTTCTTCCTCTGGAAACGCACACACACATGGACACACACACTTACACACTAACACAAACATCTGCAGCAGACTCCAGCTAACCTAGAAAACATGCAGCTCGTTTTCTACTTCCTCTTAAAAAAAGCAGAAGAGAACACAGCCAGTGCCCATTGAGAGTCTGTCTGCTCCTCTCTGTTCTACTCCACTGGGAACGAATGATTGACTGGGAAAAGGATACAACAGTAAAATAAGTATTGAACATGTAAACAATTTTCTAAGTAAATATATTTCTAAAAGTGTCATTGACATGAAATTCTCACAATTTTACACATGTCCATACATTATGTGTAATAAAATGGAATGACATGGTAAAAAAGTATTGAAGACACTTCCTAAAATATATTTAATATTTCATACAAAATCCTTTGTTGGTGATGAAGCTTCAAGACGGCTCCTTATGGAGAAACTAGGCGCTGTATTGCTCAGGTTTTTTGATTTAGAATTCGTCCACACAAACAGGATTCAGGGCAGGTGATTGGCTGTTCTAGTTGAGAAACCAGTTGAGAATTTCCTTGATGTGTGTTTGGGATCATTGTCTTGCTGAAACTTCTGATGAACCACCCTTCATCTTCATCATCCTGATAGATGGCAGCAGAGTTTTATGTCACTGTACATTTTTCCATTCGTCCCTCCTTCAATTATAGGAAGCGTGTTATTGCCGTATACTGAACAGCTCCACACTTCAAACATCATTGTTGGTTTGGTGTTGTGGGGGTTGATATGTAGTGGCTTTTTTAACCCCAAAGTTGTGGTTTCACCTGACCAGACTATATTTATTTCACAGGTTTGTCTAAATGTTGGTCAGAAAACCTTACTCACCTGTCAACATGCTTTTTCTTCAGCAATGGAGTCATGGAGCATGGCAGTTAAATGCATTATTTATTGTTTTCTTTGAAACCATTGTACCTGCTAACTCCAGGTTTTTCTGGAGCTCTCCACAAGTGCTCCTTGGTTCTCTTCTGAAACGTTCTCTGTCTGAAATCGTTAGGAGAACCTGGTTGTGTCCAGTTTATGGTTAAATGGTGTTCTTTCCACTATCAGATTATGGCCTCGCTAGTGCTCACTGCAACCTTCAGTAGTTTAGAAATTCTTGAGAGAGCCCCTTGGTTTTACCATCACGAGATGTTTCTTGATGGGTCAATAATGAGACACCTTTTTGTAGCCATCAGGTGGGACTGACCAAGCTGAAATTAATTTGTTTTCTAATTACTGATAGATTTCACCTGATATCATGACTTTCTATGAATCTTTGCACCTTTCTTGATACTTTTTCCTTGTCATTCCATTTCATTACACATAACTGGATTGGATGAGTTTGTTCATGATATTTTCATGTCAATAGCACCATTGGAAATATATTTACTTGATGTGTTTAATACTTATTTTACCCGCTCTATATGTAACTGTAAAAAAAATGCCAATTTCAGGCCACAGTTCTAAAACAGTAAAGCATGAATGAGAACTAAATACCCAGTAGTTTGAGCCCAATGGAAACTACAAGGATTATGGCAAATGTTTTCCTCTACAGCCCAAATAAACTCTCTAATACACCAAACACAACAGTTTCAAGCAAAGAGGACACACACTCGCGGCGATGCATCTCGTGGTCTGAACACACACTAACTCCAGCGGAAATGTATCGCTAAGCTTGAGCACTGGGAAACAGCGCTGCAGATTCCAAGTTATTTGTTTAAGAGATAAACTGAGTGAAAAAGACAGAAACCAATACAGTGTTCACAGTTTTCACAAAAGCAAACTGCTGCCATTAAACCTTGGCCATCAGAAGTTTAGGGACACTGCCTTATGAAATTTTACTTCTCTGAGTGGTACTTTGTACAAACCTAACTGAAAAAAGTAGGACAGCTGTGTCAAATAATAAAAGAATACAGTGATTTTCAAGACACATAAACCCATATTTCATTCACAATAGAACACAAAAACATAAAATCACATACATTACATAAAAAGATACTAGCTCATTTTGAATTTCTCAGCAGCAACACGCCCAACAAATCAGTAATATGATTGGGTATAAAAAGACTCATTTCTCAGAAGCAAAGATAATCTGTAAAAAAATGCATCTACAAATCAAGGAAGAATTTCAGAATAATGTTTGAATATCTACAATAAATATCATCAAAAGATTAAAATAATCTGGTGAATTCTCTGTGTGTAAGATACAAGGCCAAAAATCAAAACTGGATGTGTGTGATCTTCAGACCCTCGGGCACACTGCACTAAAAAAACATGATTCCCTCTGGAAAGAACTCAGGAACACTTCCAGAAATGAGTGAACACAGTTTGCAGTGCTGTTCACAAATGCAAAGCAAGAAGCCATATATGAACATGATCTTGAAAAGTCGCCATCTTCTCTGGGCCAAAGCTCATTTAAAATGGACTGAGGCAAAGTGGAAAACTGTTCTGTGATCAGAGAAATCAAACATGAGTGCAGGAACTAGTTGGCGAGTGTAACAGACGAATACACACGGTGTCACCTGTTTTTGGCTTTGCCCCCTCGCTTAATTGCATACTCTGTCTCGCTTTAGATCGGACGCTATTCGTCTCTTCTCCACCGGCTCCATTACGCTTCAGTCATACTCACCGCTACCTACGGACTTCAATTCCCATCATGCAACGCTCGTCTCAACCAACAGACTCACTCCACTCTGACAACAATCTACAATACCCATCAGGCAATTCTCCTCCCCTCCCATGATCTCCATCCTGCTCCTAGTCGCTCTCCGCTCTGCTAACGAACTGTTTCACTTCATTACTGCTGTGTATGTGCTCGATGTGTTTATTTTTATTAACATATTTTCGTATTTACCACAGAAATAAAGGTCAGGAATTGTTCACTTCATTACTCTACTGTATTTGCTCCATGTGAGTTATGTTTGTGCTTCCGTAAGGAACGGATCGTGTATACAGGTTTCAGAGCAACAAATACTCCCATACACACATCTTTTTCAGGGAAGGTCTTGCATATTTCAGCAAGACAATGCTAAACCGCAGACTGCAGAGATGGACAAAGTACCTAACTTTAGTATTTAAGTGAAGATACATACAGTCACATTTTACTGAAGTGAGCGTAGTGAAGTACTTCCAAAAATACTCAAGTATTAAAAGTACAAAAGTAAAGATTTAATGCAGAAGTGCCCATTAAGACATCATTGGAGTAAGGTAATGCCCCCCCCAAAAAAATAATTCATATTACAGGTCTCAGATTGGCTGTACTATGTGTCAATCAACTGCCAAACGCCACAGTGGGGATGAATGATTGGCTAACGTCCTTTTATTATTGATATGTGATCTGCCCCACACTTCCTGTACTGTAGTGTATTCGCATTTTTTTATGTTGCCTCACGTGTGCGGTACAGTTTATTTTGAAAGGCAGGACTCCGACATCAACTCATTCTCTGAAGTTACTCTGAAGTCACAAGTAACGAGAAACTTGAGAGAAATGTAGTGAAGTAAAAAGTACAGTTTTGTCTTTCAAATGTAGTGAAGTGAAAATGAAAGTTTCCCCAAAAACTCAAGAAAATGATTTTTTAATGTTGCTGCCATCAGATTCACAATGACCTTATGTCTTTCTTTAAATGGGACATTTGCTGAGTTTAAACAATTTATAATTTTTCTATGTTCTATTACAAATAAAATATATTTTTATTATATTCGCAAATCACTGCATTCTATTTTAATTTATATATTTTCACAATTCACTTTTGGCTTTATAAACCATAATGTTGCCCTATGAGGAACCTCCAAAACAAGCAGAAATTAAATGTTATAGTGAAATATGGTGTAAAAACACATAAAAGCAGTATAATATATTATATATTTATATATTTATAATAAGATCATGTTCATATGGTTAATTACGTGTATAAACTCACCTGCACGTACAGCTCCCTCAGCTCGGTCTGGAACTTTTTGGGATCCGTTGTTATGGTTACCGGGCCGATCTCTGCAGAAACAAGCGGGGAACACAGAACCGTGTTAGCGGCAGGAATGCACAGAGCTGGATCACACCCCCGTGACCCCTTCACAGCTCACGATTAAAATAGTTTCTTCTTTTTTGTTTGAATTCCAGATGAAGGACAAATATTTGCATTGGCAGACAGCGGCGGATGTGCAGGTTCACAGGTCACGGCCTGAACCGGTGCAACAGTGGGTTTCCTCTGAAGTGCTCGGTCTCTCGTTAATCACGTTAGAGACGTATCTAAACTGCTGCTTCGATGGAATGTTGAGTATCCACACACATAACCAAACGTCATCCATCAACCGAGGGCAAACAACAGAGACGGCAACTAGTACCAGAGCGGGAAAAGTGAAAGTACTGATACTACTAGTCAAATACAAGTGAAAGTCATACAGTCACATTTTACTGAAGTGAAAGTACTGAAGTACTTGCTTCCAAAAATACCTAAGTATTAAAAGAAAGTAGAAAATGTATTGGCCACACTTTTTTTGGCTTGCGAGCTTTATATATATATTGCCAGATTACCAGGACATAGTTCTTTCTCTTTTTCTCTTTTTCTTTCTCTTTCTTTTTCTTTCTCTTTTTCTCTTCCTCTTTCTCAGTTTTTCGGTGTGTAGTCAGTGTTGTACTTTTTTAATAAACAGTCTGATCTTGGTTTCATACTTGGTCCAGTTCCCTCACTCGTTTTTACTCACTTTCTTTAGGACTGGAAGATGCTAACTCTGTGATTTATTAGCTGGAGCTCATGTGATTGACCGAACACGTGCGGTAACGCTTGTTACAAGACACTCATACTGGCTGTATTATATGTCAATCAACTGCACTCTACCCCACACTTCCTGTACTGTAGTGTATTCGGTGGCTTGCGGTTCACTCGTTACGTTGAGCGGTACAGTTTAGTTTGAAAGGCAGGACTCCGGCATCAACTCGTTCTCTGAAGTTACTCTGAAAGTAACGAGTAACGAGAACCTTGACAGAATGTAGTGAAGTAAAAAGTACGGTTTTGTTTTTCAAATGTAAAAGTGAAAGTTAATTTTCCTAAAAAAGATACTCAAGTGAAGTACAGATACTAAAAAAGATACTTTACTGTTCACCTCTGCTAGTACCTCATGAACACAACTGTTTCTATTCTTTTATCCCGTCCAGCTGTTATTTACTCTGTTATTTCCTTTGCAGAACACATGTGACACTGATTGGTCGCGTATCTCGTCTGATTCTTTGTGTTCAGTTTAATTTAATTCCTTTTTGGGTTCAGTTTCATTCTGTTATGTTGGTGAAAACATTTTAGATATTTGTTTAATCCCAAAATAAGATTATCTGTCAAACATCAGTTTCTATACTGATAGATGCAAGATGGGAGTATGATGTTCCACTGAAGTCTTGCTGCTTTTTTATTTATTCATCCATCGTTTCAGCCAAGATATCATCAGTCAAGTTGCTTTTTAATTCCCTACAGCAAGGACACTGAAGTATGAACGGCTCCAACGCTGCTAACACCCATTATGGTGAACTTAACGTACACATTTGATGTCTTTGAAGCTAAGAACTTGAAACCAGTCCTGCCAGTTAAAACAGTCTCAGACTGGGACCTACAGAACCTCACACGTGGATTAAACGCAGAGTGTCCGTGGTCAATATGCCAGGAGCTGCCACAGAACAGCGCTGGATGCTTGCAGGCATGAGCTCATGGTCCTGGAGTTCAATCAATGGTTCCCTTTCATTGGCTATCAAGAGGCCAGACAGAAGAAAAGTCACCGGCCGGTCAGTCGCAATACAGTGCATGTGATTCTCTAACGATGTCTGAATAAAAACCAGTGAGAATGAAATGACTACATGGAAATGTGTGAATCTGCTGTGAAAATCACAAAAAATAAGGATATACAGTAGTCAAACCCCGTTAGCTCGCCCCCATTAGCTCGCCAACCCCACCTCTCGCCATGAAAAGCTGCAGGACAGATTTCCTTCCCAACCCCACCTCTCGCCAAATGTAGAGGTTTGACTATATAAGGTGGCAGTGAGGGTGGTGGCAGATTTCAGTACTTTTTCTAAGATAATGACTATGATAATGTTGCTTAAAGAGCCAATATTAATTAAAATATCCAAGTATCACAGCAACACCATTGAGATTTTTACTAACCGTTATCCAGACACTAGATCATCAGTTCTTATCCCCATGCACACAAACTTAAACGTCTGAACAACTTTCAAAAAAGATAAACTAACTGGTGCTAGTCAGCCAACAGTCTAAACCAGAGGTCCCCAAACTTTTTCTCACCACAGACCGGTTTAATGTCGGATGATATTTTCGTGGACCGGCATTTAAGGTGTAGCGGATAAAAACAACAAAATAAAATGATACGATCAACACAAAAACTGTGGTATTGTGTAAATATAATAATAAAGGTG
>JBBIGC010092320.1:0-10073 GCA_037576955.1 Lepidarchus adonis
CTTGATTTAAGATTTTTTAGATATTTGGACTAAAAACAGGACAAAACTGCTAAGTTAGAAAATCATTTTTTGCAGTGTATTTTTTTGCAATTTCTTTATTTTGACTTTTGTTTACCGTCTAGCTTATTGCTGAAGTATATATTTCGTAACAATTTTTAAAAATGTCTGACTGATATTCTAGCAGGCCAGAATAATTGTAAGCTTTTTAGCACACTTTGATACGGCCATTCCATTTGTGGACATTCTGGATCTGATGTTCTATGATCTATGCAGTTTTATCCCATACAGACTGTGGGGTAGCAACTTGGCCCTGAAAACGTGTGTAAACTAGAGTTGGTGGGTTTGAGAGATTTTGACGTTGAGCCTGATTCGGCTGGGGACTCTCCCTCTGTCCTGTTCTTATGCGCCCCGTTCTCTTCCGATTGCGGTTCCCAGACGGATTTGGAAGCGTTCCTCAAAATTCCACCAGAATCTGTGATTTTATTTTATTTTATTTTTGCCTTTTTGCTTGAATATTTAATTAGCAAATGCCCTACTGAAGCATTTATGCACCCTGATTACTTTCTACATGACCCAAAGATATACTCTTGCTCACTACCATATAGTATAGCTTTACACTAAAAATACAGGTTACACTGTGGTTTCAGTGTTATCTCCTATAAAGGAATAGTGTGATCTACAAATGCTAGCATGGCTAACAGCAAACTAGCCAGTAATTAGTGCTTTTTAGGTTCATTTGTTGTTAGCCGCATTAGCTTGTTAGACCAAACTATTCTTTTTTTTAAAAAAGTGTTTATCAGCAAAAGTCCATAACTGTTTCCTTATATGGGGATCGTTGAATGGCCTTTGTGTTTTGTGTGCGTTTTATGACTTGTATTAAATGCCCAGTGGGTATGGAGCCCTGCTTTTTAGCCCATGTATAACAAGAGAATTTCACAAAGAACCTAAGAACTGAAATTTTATTTATTGTGAGAAGTGCACAGAACCTTGTCTTTTCTAACTCTGTCTGCTGTCACATTGCTTTGTGCCAGGGTCGCCCAACTCCTGTCATGGTGGGCCAGTGTCTCAAACCCAAACCTTAAACTTACCAATGAACAGGTGAGTTGAACCTGGTGTGAAAGGCACCAAACTGTGTTTGAGACCGGCCCACCAGGACCAGCTCTGGGCACCCCTGCTTCATGCCGTCATTAACTAACTTAACTTCCTGGCTCTCTCTGTGGTCACTTCATGATAAACTCCAGTCGCTCCATCGTTTGCTGTAAGAAAGTACGAGTCATGACTTGTTGTTTGTCTCATGTTTCATTCAACACGTTTGCAAGTGTGTTTTTGCCACTGAAGTTAAGTCTTCAAACATTTGACACCGCTGAAAGGCACAAGACCAGAAGAAATACTGAACCCAGTGCCATCTAGAGTACTAAAGCTACTTTACAATGGAGAAAATGATGTAGATGCAAAATGTTTGATTTGTGAAAATGCTGCTACAGTTTGTAACACTGGAGCTGAAATAAAAGACACTTAATGAAATCTTTGCTTCTGTTTTTTTTTTTTTCCATTCAGTACTTTAATACTTATAGTAGCAACATGTGTAAGCAACTGGCTGAAAAAAAAAAATTATTTTAGTTGTCAGAAATGATTTGGTGAGAAAAATCTACTTTAAATAGTGAACTTGACTTTGGCATTGTGAACACACAAAGTGCCTCACAGTTAAATGTGAACTTTAACTAATCCACACATGGAACCGTGGAGTGGGATGGTACCTCAGTGGTTCCTGGGCTGGGACTCTTCACAAGGGCAAGGCCACCACTGCCTTTTTTACAAATCTCAAGAATTTATTCAAAGTTCATTTTCCACTTTCTTTTTTCTTTTCTTTTTTAATGCAAACCACTAAAGAATAAATAAATTTTGAAGCTTACACCCAAGACCACTTTGGTCCCCACGTTGTTAGACTAGACCAGTGCTATTGGTGGTCACTGTTTTCTGGTCAAATAACAGGCTCATTACTGGGCAATACTGAGAATGTCTGGTAAGACAAGAATTACAAGAATTCACACTGCAAGTTCTCTAATTCCTTGCATTCCGACCCTGTGCGTTAGCTGCACATGTTTTAATTTTGCCCCGTTTGGTGCTAAAGTGTTTTAAATTGCATTCTAAGTTTAGCAGCACCCCAGGATGATAGAGGCTCTCTTTCTATCCGTGAAGATGCTCGTAACTAGTCTAGAAAACTAGAAACTAGTCCCTGTTTTGAAATATTCAATAGAAATTCCTGGAGAAGGATTAAGGATTAAACCTAGTCCCAGACCACACAACATTCCAGTTAGGCGGTATGGGGGAACAGTGGTTAGCATTGTCACTAGGATTAAAAAAAGACCACAATGTGGCTGTGATGGAACAATGAACAGTAGAGTAGGAACTACTTCCCACTGTCTCTGCTTCTCAAACATGAGATGGAGCAGCCTGGGTTCAGTGAGTAGAAAGCCTCCGTAGAATTTAGTTCCAACTGCCTAGCTTACACACAAACCAGCAGTTAGACTGAACCTGGGGGAGAATTTGTACTCACTGGACCCAAGTGACCAAACCCTGTTTGTTTTACTAATGCGAATAATTTTTTCTGAGTTCACACTGGTGTTCACTATAGAAATTCCAGTTCCCCCATTAACGTGCAAGAAGATACTAGCATACTAGCCTTAGTGTTAATAGGATCGAAAAGGGTTGTAATGGCCCTGGGCAGCTCCCATTGGCTGTGGGGAGAGGGGCATCATGGGAGTTGGGTGACTGTGAATGCTTATGCTGATTTATGCTAGGAAAAGAGGAGCAGCTGATTGTGATGTACTGTGTTTGTAGGAGCGAGCTGGCGGTGAGTGCCAAGTCTGCCATCTCTGTGAAGAGTGTGGCTTGGGCAGATTTGGCCATTCACTGCCATCCTTGCTCACAGGTTCATGCTTGTGTGCACCCTAGCCAGTAGGGGGCGCACAGGGTACAGGTTGGTCTTTTTAAAGACCTGGCCAACTTCCTGGTTGGTTCAAAAGGGCATAATTTGTGTGCGGGTGGTCATTTAGTGGTTCTGTCTGTGTATGTTAACAATAGTATGTTAATGGTATCACCCATTGCTTCTACAGTTGTTTTCTAAGGCCCATTTGTTTTTCCTGTTTTATCTAAATGGTTTCTTGAACAACTCCATGGTGAACTTTAAACATGATGTTTGAGGCAGTGGAGGCATTACGTATATACTATAGGGGCAACACTTTTTAATGCCCTGCACATATTCACACATTCATACTTGAATCTGCACATCATACTTGAACTCGAACATTATAAATACACAAACTTAATATCTTAATGACTACACATTTACATTTTACCTTTACATGTATTCATTTGGCTAACGCTTTTGTCCAAATCTACTTCCAAATACAGGAACAATCAAGCATCCATTCACACATGACAGCACTGATGTTACAAAAAAGCTCAAATGCTACAGCATCACTATCGGAGATTGCTAGAACTAGTATAACACATTCCCCGCTATCATTAAGTGCTTATAAACAATGCTATTGCATTAAGTATAGAAGGCAAGAGCTACAACATGAACTATTACTGTCTGGTAGTGCTAAAAGAGTCCAGGACATTCTTTGTTGTCTTTAAAAGTGCTTCAGACAGGTAAAGTACAGACGACAGATGTTACAACATGAACTAAAGAGCTATATTACTATCAAGTGCTTAAAAAGAGTCCAGGACATTCCTCCTCATCTGTAAAAACTACAATACATTAAATTAAATATGTGTAACAAGTACCATGAACAATAAGTGGGAAATTGTTCTCTGGAAACAATTCTGTGTGTATCTGTTGGGCTTCGCAGCTGAGATCGGTACAAACACTTGAGTCTTTAGATGCTTCTTGGAGGTAGAGAGAGTTTTTGCAGTTATGATGTGTATGGGCACCAATGAGGAGAACTTATTCACACATCAGTGCACAAAACATGAGGACATCTGAAACATCTGGTGCCTGGGAATTCTGGGTATTGGTAATACATGTGGACACACACATACAGAGTGGTTTGTAAGCTATAGATGGTTGTTTCTGAGAGAGTTTGGTTCTGTTGTTCATGCAGTAGGGCTCTGCTGCTAGTCTAGACTTGTCCTGACTGTAGGATCTGATCCAGCAGAGGGAGCCACACACTATAGATTCCCATGTTGCTTTCAGTAAGGCCTTATTCACATGGGCAATAATGGAGCAGGTAATACTAAGGTTTTTGTAGGGTTACTTCCTTTAGATATAGTACTGAACCGCACTGTTTGGTATGTAGGACTGCTTTCTATTTCATGTATTCCAGTCTAGAACTGTTTTAAACAGTTACAGTGTTGAGTGCTGATTAATAATAATTATATAATTGTATAATTTTAAAGATTTAAACCCTGCATGAACGCTGTGGTGGATTTCGGAGTACAGCATGAGTTGAGGGACTGTTTCTGAGCTAGCATAGATTATATGAAGGGGTGATGAGAGGTGTAACATATTACTGACTAATATTCATTTCCTCATCTGCTTGACTCATCAGTCAAAAGTTGGGCAAACAAGATTTTTGCCATTTATTTGTAGTAAAACATGATGGATCTGCTATGGATATGGACTAGCAAGATAAACAAAAAAGGTCAAATTAGATTTTTTGGTTCACTGAACAGGAATTAACAGTAAATATCTAAGCAAAAATAGGTTCTAGACCTAAAAATTTTTGTAAAAGAACATGCTAAACAAAATGATAAGCTGCCAGAAGGCGGAGGTATTCAGTAGGAGATCCTCAGGTAAGAATGTGGTGTGCTCATTCGTCCTCTAGGTTAAGTGGTAATAAGAGCTGATCAGAATGGCTTTTAGGCTTTGAACGCTCACTCTCAACTCTATTCCTAAAAGCAATTGTGTTCTTTTTCACATTTTATATCAGATTTGGCAGTTTTATGCACATATGTATCTCTTCATACAAAGACGCAAGGAAAGATTTTTATTACATATGAGTTTGACTTCATAGAAAATAGTGTAATGGTCCTGGGCAGCTCCCATTGGCTGTATGGGGAGTTTGGCTAAATGTCACTGTTTGTGCTGTTTTGTGCTTGTTCTGCATGTTTTTCAGGTGGGAGAACTGCTGGAATGGTTGGTGGTGATTGTGTGTGTTTGTAGGAGCAAGCTGGTGATGGACGGCAAGACTCACCATGGATGTGACGAATATGGTAAATGATAACTCTGAGTCTGGCCTCCATCACCATCCTCGCTCACAGGTTCATGCTTGTGCACATCCTAGCCAGTAGGGGAGGCACAGGGTACAGGTTGGTCTTTTTAAAGACTGGTTTAGCAAGCAAATATAACCTGGCCAACCTCCTGGTTGGTTCAGAAGGGCATAACTTGTGTGCGGGTGGTCATTTTGTGGTTCTCCCTCTGGAGAATCATTACAATATAATTGCTAGAATGGCCCAGCCAATCGCCTGACCTGAATCCTATAGAAAATCTGTGGAAAGAACTAGTTCATAGAAAGGGCCCATAGAACCTTCAGGATTTAAAGAGGCATCTTGAAGCTTCACCACCAACAAACGTTTTTGTATGAAGTATTAAATACATTTGAGTAAACGTCTTCAATACTTGTTCCATGTGTTATTTAATTAAATCACATATAAATTAATATATGGACCATCTATGGTAAGATGTCTGCATGTGTGGATTGGATGGGTTGTTTCAGGTCAATAGCACCTTTAGAAAAATAATTACTTAGAAAATTGTTCACATGTTCAATACTTATTTTACCCACCGTATATCTCTTCAAATCTCAACAGAATATTTTCATCATCGGTTTACCTGCTTTACTTAACAAAGGTCAGAGTCTATATTCCAGTGCTAATTTACTACTCCAGGTTCTCTGACTTTGTCCTTCTGGAATGTAACATTGCACCATTGTTATTTTTGTATTATGTATTTCAGATCATCAAACAAATTGTAATATTATACAAACATGAGCTGATGAAATATGTATGTTGATGTATGATGAATATGCAGTTTTCAAATGACTATTTCATTTATTAAGAGAAAAAATCTATCCAAACCTACCTGGTCCCATGTAAAAAAGTAATTGTCCAGTAATTGCTTTGTTGGGTCAGGATCTGAATAATTGGCTCATTTTTGGAATCATGAATTCTGCTTTCTACCAGAGAATCCTATTTCCGCACATCAGTTTGGGCCCTGAAACTCAAGCTCACTTGGGTTATGCAGCAGGACAATGATCCAAAACACACCAACAAGCGCACTTCTAAATGGCTAAAAACAAAAGACACACTTAAGGTTTTGGAGTGGCCTAATCAAAGTCCGGCCTTGAATCCATTTGAGATGCTTTAGCATGACCTTAAACAGGCTATTGTGCTTGAAAACCTCCCAATGTGCCTAAATAAGATTGTTCTTGTACCTGGAAGTTGCTTTGGACAAAAGCATCAGCCAAATGAATAAATGGAAATGGAAATTAACAGCAATGTGCACGACTTGATTGCTAGTTATTGCAAACTCTGGATTGCAGTTCTTGCTGCCAATGGTGGCACAACCAGTTTTTAGATTTATTTCACACAGGACCAGGTAGGTTTGGATTTTTTTCCCCTTTAATACATGAAATCATCATTTAATATGGCAATTTGTATTTATTTAGGTGATCTTTGTCCAACATTAAAATTAGTTTAGTGATCTGAAACATGTAAGTGTGACCTATGCAACAAAACAGAAAGAAATCCAATACTTTTTCACACCACCATATATTTTTATATATTTAGTTACTTGCTCTGCTGCTATTTCTGTCTCCATCTCTGGGCTCTAAATGAGCGACCTAACTAACCTACCTGCCATTTTAATGATACTTAGATAAGAAAGGGTGTAAAACCATAGTGGAGGGGAGGGGTTAACTTAATAATATATAATTATAATTAAATATAATTTATAATTATATTTAATTATATATTATTTAAATATAATATATATAGCTAATTATGTTTTGCCATTCCCCCTCATTTTGTATAATTTATTTAAAACAGTAATTAAATAAATATTTTGATCTATAGAACTATCTGAGTATCAAACACACAAATAAATACCAACATAACAAATGAATACTGGATATTTTTAATTGCTCAGCACAACTCTAGTGGCTATATATCATCACTGACATAATTTTGTACTTATAAGAAACATATAGACATTGAACACCCAGTCTTACTCTGCCTCCTCTTTATACCTGCTGACCTTATACGCTTCAATAACACATAATGAAACTTTCCTCAGTCTCTCAAAGCTGATGTTTAACTACATGTCCCAGAACACGTACACACTCCCCACACACTGCACTGCCTTTTGTTTGTTGTTGTTGTTGTTTTCTCTTGTCTGATGAGATGTTTCAGTTGTTTATCTGGGTGGTATAAAGACAGATACTTCCATCGTCCTCTGTCCAAACCCTCTTTATAATGTCCCACAGCAATCACACTATCTGCTCAGAATCACCCCTCCACTTCGTGACCCCTGGTTTACAGATAAGGCCATGGGAAAAGCCTGAAAAGTATCACACACACACAATACAGTACACATAGCCCTCTGTGTCTCATACATGTCAATTGTTCACTCTTTAGCATCTTGGGCTGGCACTAAAATCCCATTGAAATTGGTTCAACCATATTCATTTTTATTTTATTTGTGGTAAAGTTTAAGGTTAAGTTTTAAAATGCATCGTTCTCCCCCCACTTCACATAGTCCATGTTTCACAATCAATGCATTTCGTTATATCCATTTATTGAATCTACAGCGGTTTAGCTCCACACATAGTTATGTAGAGCAACTATTCTTTTTTTCAGATCCTCAGAGTTCTTTGCCATGTTGAACTTCCAGTGCTCAGTATGAGAGAGTGTGTAGACCAAATTTAACACTGCTTATTCACAACTGAGATTTTGTAACACTAATAAGTCACATGACACAGGATGAGGGAAAATGGCTAATTGGGCACAATTTGGAAGTTTTCACTTAGGGGTGTACTCCAGTTTGTTGCCAGCGGTATAGATATTACAGTTTTTCTCAAATGCTAAAACACATTTCGCAAACGTTTCCTCCATGTTCCGTCCAATGTCTAAACACAACACCCTTTTTTAAAGCTACATAAACACAACCACACCTCCTCACTTCAAAACTCAAACTTTCACACCATAAGTGCAGCTGAAAGCTTTCAAAAATGTAAACACTATACACATCATTTCACACTACAGCAAAACAATTGAAAACACAATGCTCAGTTTGTGAGAAGGTTCTTTGTTTCATAACTGCCAAAGCATATTTTTAGAAACTTTACAGTAACGGATCTTCTTAGATCTCTGCCGAGGATTAGGCATTTAGATTTGTGAGTTTCAGATGAAGAGTATAAATCTATAGAGAATTCTGCATGTTCACTACTGTAACACAACTCAATGCAAAAACAGAATCTATTGCACACAACAGCACTCTTGAAAACATGATCAGAGTGTGAAGTTTTTTTATTTACTTTATTCACACCACACACACCACAATCACTGTGCGGCATCATGTCTCTGAGCTGCATCGGCCACATCACCTCATCCACATCGCAGGCTATATTTTCTCTTGCCAGGCACAGTGGGAAAAACGTCCTGGAATGGCGAATCCATCCTTGGAAGGCCTCCACTGGGATGTCAACACAGGCCAGCTCCATTGCTCTTAGGAGGTTCTCTCTAGTGTATGGTTGTCTGTCATAAACCTTCCACCTCCACAATGAGAAGAACTCCTCTATAGGGTTCTGGAAAGGGGAGTAGGGTGGAAGACCGACATTTAAAAAGTGGTTCCTGTTGGTGGTGAACCACTCTCTGATTTTTTTTGTTCTGTGGAAGCGGACATTGTCCCAAATGATCACATAAATGTGATGTGCGGGCCCAGGATAGTGTTGTTGGCGGTCCCGGAGGACTTCTTTTGCTCCCCTAGGAAGGTGAGGAGACGTTGGGTGTTGTAAGACCCAAGGACAACATGCCGGTGGACAAGCCCCTTCGAACCCATGGCCGCACAAAGAGTAATACAGTATTACCCCCCGTTGGACAGGAACCTCAGTGATGGCTCTTTGGCCAATGATGGTACGGCCTCATTTCTGCAGGCTGAAGCCAGCCTTATCCAGGAAGAGGTACTCATGAGGTCTGGCTATCGCGTCCAACTGTAATATCCTCTGTGAAAATGTGAAAGTGCACAGTTGTTCAGAACAACAGTCAATCAGGTAGCACAGTATTGTCTAGAAGTAATGTAGGCCACTGAGTAACATGGTAGGTCCACTAACTGTACTGTGAACATGGATGTATACTTACTTGCACATACTCATAACGTAGGTCTTTGTGTCCTGGAGAGTTGAGCTCAAAGGGAACCCTATAGACCTGTTTCATCCGCATCTTTTGGTGAGAACTCGTTCTATTGTGGCCAAGCTGACATCATCAGTGCTCTCAAAGTCGACATTACTGGCAATGACTTTGTCTCTGATATCCCTGTCTGATGAGGTTGTTCTCACAAACCATATCCACAATGAGGTTTCTTGTGCCGCTGTAAATTCGGCAACCTTCCCACCTCTATGTGGCATTCTTTCAACTCTAAAGAAAGAAACGTGTGTTGTCAATTGACATGTTTTACAATAACAACTGATTTGAAACCAATAGACTACTTTCACAGGCTTGTTAAACTGTATTGTGACAAAGAAATCAATAGAGTACAATACCTGTTGTGTTGTCTGAATGCCCTGATAATGACCACAGTGAACCTACTCAGGTGTGGACGGACTCTTAGTCCTGCTTCAGCCATTGTCATGCCATGGACAATAACACGGTCAATGACTGTTGCTCGCATCTCGTCCGTAATGATGGTGCGAGGTTGTCTTCCTCTCCCTCCTGGACTTTCTCCTCTCGCTTGTTGGCCTCCTCCTCTTCCTCGTTGGCCTGCTCCTCTTCTTTCATGGCCAGCTCTTCTCCCTCCTCTGACTCGAATTCCTCTTCCCCTGACTCTGCCTTCATCCATTGTGTTTGTTTGG
>JBBIGC010092331.1:0-10073 GCA_037576955.1 Lepidarchus adonis
CTGTCGTTATTTGTATAGATATCCAACTTCATATTGAGATCTGATGTATCTAATGTGTTTCTTTAAAGTGTTCCTTTTTCCTTTTTCCTAATTTTTGTGAGCAGTGTATTATCATTGGGAGGTTTGTTCAGTAACATTCAAATTCTACTCTTATGGTTAATGACTTGAAAATTATAGTACTGACTGTCATTTGCATCAACTATCAACTAAAATTAGAGAAAACATTTGGAACGCAGTGTTAGTGCAATTTAGACATTTTTGTCACCAATTTTAATCAGCAGAATCAAGTATATTATGGCGTCTTTTAAGGGTTAAATATATATTGTCCGGGCCAATTATCAAGATTTAGCTGATTATCAGTACCTGTGTTTAATTTTGACCACTATTAAGTAATTACAGTGTGCTACTGTTGCTCCATTGTCATCTCTTCTCTCTCTGCCATTTGCTTTCGACTCTTCAATTAATGTCCCGCCCACAACAGTCTCTGATTGGTCACACAAGTAGTAGCCAGTCTATGCTGAAGCATTGTTGTCACTCACACCATACACGAGAGAGGAGAGTTTCAGCTGAGCGTTAACTGAAGCTGAGGTAGGAAGGTAAAGCAGTGTTTCCCCAAATTAAAACATTTGTCATACACACTGAAGGTGCAAAACACCATGCAGCTCCTGTAAGACAGTTCTATAATGAAAATTCTGCTGCTTTCTCAGTTCCACTTCTGAAAATGTCTGAATAATGAATGATATCGTGAACCTATGGAAGCGTAAAGCATTCACAAAAAATCCAAGCAGAATTTTAATTTAGATTTTTTTAGTGGAATCTTATGAGGCAGCGATGTTACCGGTACTGACAAAGTGATACAGTCGAGTTGTGACCCAGAACTACTGACCCAGTATTAGTACCTGACCACACTATTGATCTCATGGCTAAAATCAAATACTCACAGCGATGTTCCAACATAAAGAGCAGAGGCTGCTACAGTAGCAAAGGGTGCATCACAGCTCTTCACAATAGTGGTCATAGGAAGCAGACATCCAACAAGCTTATTGCCTTTTACTGCTGTTTGTTTGTCACTGTTTTTGTCTTAACTGTTTCAATTTATTGATTTATTTTTTTTATTTTTATTTTGCCATGTAAAGCGACCTTGAGAAAGGCACTATATACATTCAAATTATTATTATTATTATTATTATTATTATTATTGAAGGTGGAAAATTAGGACAGTAGTACAGGTACATTGATGACTGAAAAGTTGTTTAATTATATATGTGAAATGCTTTTGGTGTAAATGCATTTTGCTTGATAAAATAATAAGAATTATATTTTAGCACTTTTTCAAATGTCGACAAAACAATTCAGAAAATCAGTCGTAAATCACTTGTTCATTCTACAACCTTTGTTCTAAAAAAGTTGGGACTCTGTAAAATGTAAATAAGGCATAATATGGGTTTGCCCATTTGGGTTATGGGTTATGGGTTTGCAAACATCAAACCCATATTTCATACATATTAATAGAACATAGAAAGTATATCAAATGAAAAATATTAGCTCATTTAGAGTTTTATGGAAGCCGCACATCTTAAAAATGTTAAGACAGGGCAACAAAGGGAAAGTAGGCGGTACTACAGGGAGGGACATTTTATAAATCAGAACTTTAATTGACAATGGGTCAGTAACATGATTGGCTATAAAAAGAGCACCTAAGAGAAGAAAAGATGGACACATAACTACATCTATAAATCATGCAAACAGTTTCTAGATAATGTTCTTCATTGGAAAATTGAGAAAATGTTGAATCTTTCATCATCTAGAGCAGCGGTCTCCAACCTTTTTTGCGCCACAGACCGGTTTAATGTCAGGCAATATTTTCGTGGACCGGCATTTAAGGTGTCGCGGATAATAACTACAAAATTAAATTATATGACCAACACAAAAACTGTGGTATTTTGTAAATGTAATAATAAACGTGAATCCACTGTGTAATTATGTAACTTTATTATCAGTGTCTTTCTGAAATGTGCTAACAACGATCAGAGTAACGTCCTCCTCTGCCCCTCACGCTCTCTGGTCACTATGGTAACATGTAAACGTTCCTTTCAAAATAAGTTTTCAGTGCTGTTTTGGTGATCTCATGACTTTCATCCAGAATACTGGAAAAGTTAACATACTTAGATGCTACGGATTGAGATTGTATTTTTGTAAAAAAAAAAGTTAGGCTTAACTCCCTCGCGAGAAATCCACTGGCTTACAGATACAGACCCGGTACCGGTCCGCGGCCTTGTGGTTTGGGACCACTGATCTACAGTACATAATATCATCACTGTGATGGAAGAGTCCAAGTGTGAGTGCACAATGCACTTCATTGTCTTGTAGCATTGAGAAGTTTGTCTACCAGCTGAGTGGAGTTTGGACTCTGTAATTGCCCAGAAAATTCTCAACAATGTCTTTGTTGAGAATTTGTTTATGGCCCAACTAACAGATCTTCACTTATAACCTGTCTGATCAGGGGGCCAACAAAATAGCCCTCTAAGATCAGTTATTGACCCAGGACGTCATCTTCTACAGCATTTAACCTGGTTGCACAAACCATTGTTGATAAGTCACTTAAGAGCGAAAATGTTTGGATACAAATATAAGAAAAAATCATGACAAAACTGAAGATTTCTCTGAAGCTATAAATGTTGGGTACATTTTGATGTGATATTTGTGATTAGCACCCAAAAATCTTTCAGGATTCAAGAAGTAAAAACTTTGTTGTGCAGCATAGACAGCTGGGATCGGCTCCAGCTTCCCCATGACCTGAAATGGATTTGGAGAATGGATTTCTGCCAGAGCATTTGTTAGATCCTGAACGTATTTGCCTGCATTTTGTCTAACCTTTTAGAGGAAGGGTCACTGCTTGTGAAGGGCAGTAAGGGCCCGGCAGCAGAATTTAGCAGATAATCAGAATTTAATGTCAAGCACTCGTCTTAAAATCCCAAAAATAAATGCAAGACGTCTACAGGTACATCTAAAAAAAATTATATATTTCTTGACATTCCTTTCAGAAAGTGAAATCCATATATTATATAAATTAATTACGCAAAGATATTTAAAACAGAAATGTATGTAAGAAAACACAATGACCAACACCAGCAGATGACATGGCCCCAAATCATTACTGACTGTGGAAACACTGGACTTCAAGCAACATAGATTTTGTGCTTCTCCACTCTTCCTCCAGACTCTTGGACCTTGATTTCCAAATGATATGAACATTTACATTCATCTGAAAAGAGGAGTTTGGACACTGAGCAACAGTCCAGTGCTTTTTCTCCTTAGTCCAGGTAAGACGCTTCTGATGTTGTCTCTGGTTCAGGAGTGGAGATACGAGGAATGTGACATTTGTGGCCCATGTTTAGGATTTGTCTGTGTGTAGTGGCTCGTGATTTGCTCACTCCTTGTGAAGCTTCCCCAGGTTCTTGAATGGATTTTGCTTAGCAATACTCTCAAGGCTGTTGTGACCAGCTTCTTTAGTAATGACTTTTTGTGGCTTACCCTCCTTGTGGAGGGTGTCAATGACTGTCTTCTGGACATCTGTCAGGTCAGCATCTTCCCCATGATTGGGGAACCTCCTGACCCAGACTGAGTCCATTTAAAGGCTTGGAAAACTTTTGCAGTTGTTTTGAGTTAATTAATTGATGAGGCTGTGACATCATGACTTTCCAAGAGTGAACATTTTCACAATATTCAAATTTTGTGTGACAGTACATTTTGGGTTTTATTATCTGAAAGCTGTAATCATCGGAATTCCTAGAAATAAAGGCTTGACATATTTACTCTATGTGTGGATTTCACTTTCTAAAAGGACTGTCAAGAAATATTGAACTATTCTAATTTTTTAAGATGTAATTGTACATAATTGTCTATAAATATATTTTGAAATGGAATGTGTAGTAGAGGTGAATGATATGGCAAAAATATCATATCGTGATAGTTTGAGAAATGTTTCCAACACAATATTTCACAATATGCATTTTCTCGTCATCTATTAAGATGGAACAAATTAAAAAGGTGCTTTTTAAAAACAAAAGTATAATGAATACAAATTATGTATATTCAGTGTTTCTTACACCACATTACAGTAAATTCACTATTCACAATTTGACTTACTTTTTTCGACTTGTGCTTAATTACTGCTGATATCACGATATGATCAGAAAATCATATTGTGGCCACAATTAATCACCATAATGATAAAAAAAAAAATATTGCTCAGTTCTACCCTGTATACATAGTAATATAGAAGTATAATGCACATTTTTTAAGATGCGCACCCAAACGTTACGCTTCCTGAATATTGCCATTGGTTGCTGTAAGAAAGGATGTTCTTATTGGTGCTCTGCAAAATATTAAAAACATTTCAAAGCATTATTAATGTCTGAATAGTTTGACATTGACGTTGTAGCCTAGTTTGAAATCTAGAATGGCATGACATCAGATGAGCTCCATATCTTCACCTTGAACAGAGATGGTCACTCTGGGACAGCTTCATGAATAATAGGCTATTGGGTGCAACATAAGATTCTTAGCGATGCCAAGAGTGAAGAGGAATGGACTTTTAATATTGATAAAGTTACAAATGTGAGTTCAAACAGAGGACAAGGTACCATAAGTGGTTAGGAGCTTGTGTTCGTGATCCATGGGTCCCAGGGTCAAGTACTAACCCATGCTCCACTAAGGGACCCGTCCCACTACACTGCTCCCCAGGTGCTGTTCGTAGCTTTGTGTGACTCACAAATAGTCATGTTTACTACTTTTCAAGTGTTGTACATATATTAAAATATAATATAAAGGTCAATACACAACTAAATTAAAATGAAATATGATAAAATGCATTCAAAACTAAATACAATAACACAGGTGAGTATTATTAGTGTGTTACACACACACACTCAAAAACACACACACACACAAGCACTACCAGTCAAAAGTATGGACACATTTCTATTCAATTTTATATATATATGTGAATGATTTCATTATTAAGGGAGAAAAAAAGTCCAAACCTACATGACAAGTGATTGCCCCCCATTTCTGAAATGTGGTGTTACTTCTATTGTAGATGTAATGGGACACACACTGTCCAAAAAGTTCAACTTTATCAGGGCACAGAGTGTTTCCCCAAAAGTCTTGGGGATCATCCAGATGTTTTCTGGCAAA
Organism: Lepidarchus adonis; assembly: GCA_037576955.1. Taxonomy (NCBI): domain Eukaryota; kingdom Metazoa; phylum Chordata; class Actinopteri; order Characiformes; family Lepidarchidae; genus Lepidarchus; species Lepidarchus adonis. Next base: position 5,200 of record JBBIGC010092331.1, read on the forward strand.
ATTGAGATGAACCTTAATGTTCTTTTTGCTCAGCAGTGGTTTTCGTCTTAGTACTCTGCCATGCAGACCATTTTTGTGCAGAATGTTTCTTATGGTGGAGTCATTAACACTCCTCACTTTATCACACAGGGTCATGTACAGTAGGTTTGGACTTTTTTTTCTCCCTTAATAATGAAATCATTCACTTAAAAATGCATTTTGTGTTTACGTGTGTTGTCTTTGACTAATATTTAAATTTGTTTGAAGATCTGAAACATTTAAGTATGACAAACATGGAAAAAAATAAGAAATATATATATATATAAATATATATGTTTGTGTGTGTGTGTGTGTGTGCGTGTAAAGGATAAGAAATGTTGTATATTTATAGGTATATGTAATGTATGGTTAGGGTATAGACTGACTTTTGTAAGTCTATTTATCCTCAGCTCCGGGCCTGGAGGCCAGTGTCCAGCACAGTTGGGTGATATCCCTGATCAAACACACCTGGTTGAACTCACCTGTTCATAGTTTGAGGAGGGGAACTACCAAACTGTGCTGGACACCGGCCTTCAGGACTGACTTTGGGCTCTCTTGCTCTGTTGGGCAGTGGAGGCATGGTGATTAAGGCCTTGACATTCTGGACAGGAGGTTGTAGGTTCAAATCCAGGTACCACTGACTTTAAACAATGAAAGTACTTGATTATTTCATTGTTACACGCACTGTAATTCAAATTTAATATTCCCAAATTTTTCAGAAGTATTTCCTGTTTGGGGACTTTACTTTTTCTCCATCCCAGTGATGCCTTCATTATTCTTATGGCGACCTCGTCCCGATGAGTATTTTGTCTCTTGCCCCCCATTTAAATAGACTGTTTTAACAGTGCCATCTGGGTACACCCTCTGCCTGTACTGGCTGGTGTGGATTTCTCGTTGACCATTTGTGAGCTCCACTGTTTTCTCTCCATTACTGTAAAAACCAAAAAACGTTTTACTCCACATTATGGTACACCTCAAAAATCACAGTTCTAAGTTCTAAGATCTGACCTCAATAACCTGACGACAGATCCATCTGGGAAAATGCTTTCCTGGCGTCCGTCAGGGTACAGGCTCTTTAGCGTCCCATCAGGGAAAAATATTTCCCTCTTTCCATCAGGATAGTGCTTCTCTAGAGCAAGATTACATATTAGATACATCAAGAATAGATTAATAAGTAAATCAACACAAAATGCCAAATATGTATAAAAAGTGGGTTCAACCTTTCTGATTATTTGAAAACTGTAAAATCTTCAAACCGGACGGGTAAGTGGAGTGAGTTGTTTTGGCGTCACAGTAATAATACACCTGAGGACAATATTACAGTCAATTATCGAGCTTACACAAGCAGGAAACAGTCAAGAATTTTCAGGACAGTGTTGTGACTAGTGGCGTAATGAGGAAGTAGTGTTCTGTCGCAAGTTGTGAAATTTATATATTACATAGAATTTATCACATAGAGTGAAATATGTGTAATGAACCAATATAATAGATTTAACTTTCTGAAAGGAATGTCAAGAATCTTTAACTTTTTCACTATATTCCAATTTTTACATGTACCTGAATATAAATATATATATTAAATATATTAAATATATTAAAGAGCTATTAAAGAGTCCCTATGCAAATGTGTAAGTGGTTCTTTATAGAGAACATGTACAGTGCCTTATTGGCATCCCTGGTTAATATGTGTGCTTTAAAATAAATTAGGCAATAAATTAATTGCAGGAGCATAAACTCACACTGAAATTGTCATTTTAAAATCTGTCATTTAACTGAAGTGAAAACAAAAACAATCCATCATTAAAAATAATAATTTAAAATGAGTTCATGTGTGTCATAATTTTTGCCACCCCTAACAGTTAAATTAGATTAATTAATTATTAAATAACTGTAATTGAAGCATTTTTATAATTTCCAGTTTAGTTTTTAAAGTTTATCAGTGTAAATAGCAATAATAATTATAATAATTATAATTAACAACTTCCTGTTTCCTTGGGGTATAAATATTATTTAATTCACTTGAGTTAAATTCAGATTTTCCTACAATTTTCAGTGTGAGATTATGCTTCAGCAATAAAAATTAGAATAGGTTATATTTCTGAGCAGCACAGTATTGTTGATCAATCTGTGCTTTTTGCCAAAATGACTATGGAACAACTTCCTTTTGCAGAGCAAAGCAACTGTCAAAATGGGTAACACTGATTTGGTAGAATAAGCACTTAAGAGGAACTGTGTGAGGCGATTATGACATCAACACTGACTTATCTGAGCATTTCTCAACACATGTGTTGTAACACATTTTTTGGAGCGGAAGAATTCTCACAAAAAGTGATTCTGATTTACAAGCAAGATCATTCCAGCTGGGTGGTCTCGTAGCAGCAGTCAAGTAAGATCTCTGAGTGAGGAATGGGGCAATCACAGTGTGTGAATCAAGGTCATAGCCATGGAGTTTACATTTGAGGTGGAGGGTGGGGGGAGGGGTTTGGGGGTACAGAGATGTTCTTAGTGTAAAGACAATGTATTTTTGTTGATGGAGGGGGTTTACTAGCAGGTCAGGGGTTGTCTGTCACAGTATATCAATATACCAATATACCAATAAACCATTCTTAGGCCTTGTCCACACCAGCATTCGAATCCTGGATAAATAAAATCACTCTGAGTGACCAATTGGCTTTGTAGTGGTGCTTGACTTCAGTATGACGTTAAATCTGCAAATGTTTCCCCTCTGCTGAATGCCAACCTGCAGCTCAGACTGTGGGGGCAGTAATGAGGAAGTCTAGACTGTAATGCTGTATTTCTATCTGTGGGGGCAGTAATGACTCAGTCCAGACTGTAATGCTGTATTTCTACCTTTGGGGGCAGTAATGAGTCAGTCCAGATCTCACACTCAGATGGAGCTCACGTTCAGCAGTCGAAGCCTGAGCTCTGGTGAAGTACGACCGACTCCACTGAACAGAGTTCGACCCAAACAATCAGCCTCCAACATGTAGCAGCCGCTGAATGGAGCCACAACTGCAGCCAATCAGCAAAGAGGGTCTTCACCACATCATTCAAACTGATCTGAAGGTTTCAGGTTTAAGTTCTGGCACAGGCTCCACTGAGGAACCATTGTGCAAGTTACTGTCCCACTACTCTTTTCCCTGGTGCTGTTGGAAGCTGCCCGCTGCTCCACGTGTGGATGGTCGTATTTAATTGTGGTGCACTTTGAGTGATGTGGTATGTTCACAATGACATACTGAGAGACCTTTTTGCTCAACATTTCATACAATTTTCAGGTGACTAAGACTCCACCCAGTACTGGATCTGCACAAACTTTGCACAAACATTGAAACACCACTTTTTATAAAAAAGACAACACACAAAACACTGTAATACAACACACAAAACACTGTAATACCACAGATGGACTGAACACGAGAAGACCTTTACTCCACCATACAACGGCAACCGTTTTGCTGAGCTGCTCACCAAAATCCCAAACTAGCGGTATGAGAGAATGCTACTCTCTCGTTCCCTTAGGCCATTCAGTACATACCACCGTCCCATCAGGCAGGGTGCGCTTAATATCTCCATTGAAAAACGTCACTGTGACTGATCTGTGATCCATGCTAATCTCCTTTTTAGTTCCATTTCGGAAAATAATGACCCGTGACCCATCCGAGAGAAGCTGTTCGATCTGCAGGAGCATTTGGAGAAAGAGTTGTGATGAAACTATTGTTACATTTACACTGCAACCAAGTTGATTCGAGAAAAGCAGCAACCTCCTTACCTTCCCATCTGGATAGCGAATCTCCTCCCTAATTACAGTCGTACTGCTTTTGAGAGTCACTACTGTGTTACTGTTCTTTGCCCCAGAACCTGCCTGAAATCACATATTATATACATTCTCGAACATCGAGGAGCCTTTGGCTTGATATTTACATTTACAGCATTTGACGAACACTCTTTTCCAGAGTGACATACAGGGTGAGCAGTTGGGGGTTCTGGCCGATTCTGGGAATCAAACCCTCTCTAACCATTACCGTATTTCCCCAATGATAAGTCGCCCCATGTTATCAGTGTTACTGAATTTACTGATCTGACGTAGAAGAATCTAATTTCACCTCTGGAGCCTTTGCAGCTCAATACCAGTGACATTACACTGTAGTTAATCATAAACAACTAAATTAATAAAATTTTTACTTATATCATGACACAACGCAAGAACTACGCTGCAGAATTTAAGCTCCAGGTTGTTGATTTCATGAAGCAACATCTGGAAAATCCAAGACAAACGAGTGTTCGACATCAGCGACAGCAAGACAGCTCAAATCGAGTTGTTGGCGATGGCGACGACATTTAAGGATCTGATCTGGAAGGAATATCTTTGCTTTGTGTTACTTCTCCAACAGTTTGTTGCTGCAGTAAATGGTAGATTTACATTCAACTAATCGTTTGGGGATGTTGTCTTTTTGTACTGAATTATATTTTTAGTGAATGTGTTTCATGTTTTTAGATAAAACGGCACATTTAAACAAGCAGCACCCAACACCAGGTTTGTAAAACTGTATAAACCGCAGCCGATCTTTGGGGAATTACGGTAACGCCACAGCTTCCCCCACTGGGCAATATACAGAATTTTATTTTTTTCCATGCTTGACACACTTAAATGTTTCAGATTATCAAACACATTTAAATATTAGTCATAGACAACACAAGAAAAAATCCAAATCAACATGGCTCTGTGTGATAAAGTGATTGCTCCCTAAACCTAATAACTGGTTGGATTCTTAGCAGCATCAACTGCAATCAAGTGTTTGCGAAAACTTGCAATGAGTCTTTTACAGCTGTGGAGGAATTTTGGCCCAAACTCATCT
>JBBIGC010092340.1:0-10073 GCA_037576955.1 Lepidarchus adonis
GAGACTTTTCCCCCCAATTACGATAGGTCCCCAACCCCGCCTGTCGCCTGATTTATACCCCGGACCAATAGGAGCAAGCTAATGAGTTTTGACTGTATATATCTTCAATGTAAGACAGTGCCCAGTGTAAGACAGAAATACACCTGAAAACGTTGTAAATCTTCTATACTTGCCTCGATACATTACTTGTATTCGCGTTTATATTGACTTTTACTTCCGTGATTATGTTTCAATTATGCATTTTACACCTTTTCTTATTTAGTCTGACATTAATTCCCCTTCACAGCCACAAGTAACTCAACGGTCGTAGTTCTGTTGTTATGCCAACGCAGCTTCTTTTGTTTTGATTCAAAAATGGTGACGACACCTTGAATTCCTTCCCACAATTCTTTGCGACAGCGTCAATTGAAAACACAGCTCTCACGACAGGCTAGCTCGGGGTTGCTAACAACCGAAAAAAACAACAGTATATAACACCTTTAAACGACATCGTGAATTTAACTTACTTGGAATTACTTTTCAACGAGCATTCGTCAAATTGTTGAGAACGGTGAGAATAAGTATGGTGATTTGGTCATTTGAAACAAGTACGTAGCAGGGACGTTAGCCACTGTTAAGCTAACAAGCTAATAATAAATAAATCCGGAATGGTAAAATCTGTGAAATTTAAGTGGGGAGAACAGATTGTTTATTGTTGCATTAAACTGACGACCCTTTTAGCAATTCATAGTATATTATCCTTAATATAACATCACCAGTTTGCCATCTAAGCGGCGTTACTGAAATGCAGGTTTTATTCTTCTAACATCTTAAATATTGACCTGTTCACAGCCAGCTTTATTAAATTTACTTTATCAAACAACGTTTTATTGTTACAGTATTATAGTATTGAGTAAAGTCTTCAGAGTACTACCACGATGGATCGCAGTCCAAACTTAAAGCTGTGTTGACTGTATTTTACAGAAATATAACATGAAATCCCCAAGCAGTTTGTGTGTAAATAAAAACACTAACATATATATGTTTTTCTGAACACGATTGGCCCTCTTTCTGGAACAGATGTCAGTAGATAAACTAAGTTGTGATGTGTGGCTCTGGGCAGTATATTGTTGATACGGTGATATAGTTTCAGAAGTATTGCTAAATCATATACTGCACCCTGAAATAGTGACGTTTTTATTTTCTATAATAGTGTCATCCTTGTAATTCATAGTCAGATTTGTGCACTTTAAACATTGTGGGTCGGTTGTATTTCATTTGCTGGGTACTACAGTTTGTTGTAACATTAAACAAGCAGACAAAATCATAATACAATAAGTAAATTGCTGAGGTTATTACCTTTCACTTGTGCTTTCATTTACTGTCCATAAAACCACATAAAGTGTAGAAGTTGAAGGTTTAAAAATTCATTTATTTATTTTATGATTTAATCTTTCATATAAAAAAGCAATGGTAAAAAAAACAAATTTGTGACAGTTGCATGCCTGTAATATGCCAGAAAAATTATTAGATGACATAACTGCCTGTCTTGTCTACCCACTTGCCTAACTACTTTGCTTGCGTGGGTGACCACCAGATCCTTCTACAAGGCTAGTTAGAGAAACTTATCTTTAACAGCTTTCAGACCTGGAAAGCTGGATAAAGCTACAACCTGAAAAGAGTTTGGATACAGCAAGGAACAAAACTAAAGTGAACATTGGTGATGGTGATGACTGAGTGAAGGGAAGGATGTTTTAGAGGAGTGGCATTAGAGAAAGGAAGGGAACGTGGATAGGGTTTTGCTCTTGTATTTTCATTTTAACCAAATCTGCTGATTTCACAACAATCACCTACACTAGCTTTAAGCTTGTTCTGTAAAATCTTTGGGGTAGTGTTAAGCTGATTTTGTGCTGAGATGGTTTCCAAATACTGTCTCATTCTGATGGGTCTGGATTTGTGTCTTATCATTTTAGGCAAAACCTACACTGATTTGATCGCAGGCCTTTGCAAACCTTATCCTTTCTGACGCTCACCTCCATGGATCAAGAATATGAACGACGACTACTGCGACAGATCAACATTCAGAATGACAATGCCAGCCCTGTTGTGAGTGCCTAATTTCCCAACGCACACTCATCTATTTATACTTAAATGTTTGGTCATGAGTTTTCCTCTTAGGAGCCTCCAAATAATAGTCAAGCTACTTTTGTAGTAGACATCACTCTAAGAGTCTTTTGAAGTCATGCAGATAATTAATTTGAAGTGTAATGACTTTTTTTTATGTCAAAAAATGTCCCATAATGCAGAAAGTGACAGATGTGATACGCCATTTGACGCCCACCAAATCACCTGTGTCTTCACCAAGCAAACATGGGGACCGGTTCATACCATCACGTGCAGGAGCCAACTGGAGTATTAACTTCCACAGGATCAATGTAAGAGCTCAATTCCCTTTCTGAGTCATGCAACCATTTGCTATGTGTCTTTTTTTAAGTTCCTAGACAGAAAAGAAATCTTCACCCATTGAATGTGTGATTCATTCTGTGGCCAGGAAATTGGGACTGTGAACCTAGTCTTTAGCCGACTGAGAGCTTAATTAGTTTTGATTATAATTTTGCTCTTCTCAGGAAAATGAGAAGTCACCAAGCCAAAATAAAAAAACCAAGGATGCGACATCAGACACTGGTAAAGGTGAGTTTGATGTTTATGGTAATTAGAAAAAAAGTCTGAATTACTAACTTGATACCATTTATGCTGAATTCTGATTTGGAATCACAGAGTTGGGTTTTTTCTTACCAGTGGATGGTTTGGCATACTCTGCACTGCTGAAAAACGAGCTGCTCGGAGCTGGCATTGAGAAAGTTCAAGACCCTCAAACTGAAGATAGGAGGCTTCAGCCCTCAACGCCAGAGAAGAGAAGCCTCTTTAGTGTAAGTCTTGTCTGTTCTTGTACAAGCACACATTGTTATATTGTGAAATCTCATTTTTGGTTTGCTTTTTGATTAGATGCTATATGTCAAAACAGTTCTGTCTATCTGTCTTATAGTCAGAGAAACAAGCAGCCTGTTAACTCTAGTGAAGGAAACTAGTCATGTGAAGAAGTGAATAATGTAGTTTAATATTGAGCTGAATTAAGCATATTTGAGCTGGGGAACCTGCCGCAGGTTTTGGGTTGTGGCCCTCTTGAAGCACCCATTTAAGATGCTATTACTGGTGATTGTGTCCCTTATCAGTTTTGCCTGCAGATGAAAATACATGATTGTAATTGCCAAACTTCTTTATATGTGGGTTTTATGTCTTTTTTCTTTTGTAGTATTCTCTCAGTACCAAAAGAGCCATGCCTGATGATGGCAACAATGTTTCTCCCTACTCATTATCCCCTGTAAGCAGCAAAAGGTAAAAAGAGCCAAAATCTTTGGTTTTTATTTTACACTAATAATTAAACTGAACACAGTAATGATGACTTGACTTATTGTTTGTCTTCCAGTCAAAAGTTGCTTCGATCACCTAGAAAACCTACTCGCAAAATCTCCAAAATACCATTTAAAGTGCTTGACGCACCAGAACTACAAGATGATTTCTACCTCAACCTGGTGGACTGGTCATCGTTAAATGTGCTCAGTGTTGGACTGGGTACCTGTGTCTACCTGTGGAGTGCCTGCACAAGCCAGGTATGCACTTCTTGCATCCTGTTTTTGCCATAATAAAACTGATTCCACCCAAAACAGAAATGTTATTGGAATTACAGAAGATGGTATTTTGTACATCCACACACACTTCATTGCAGAGAAAATGCATTTTCTCTCATTGTACCATTGGCAGGCATCAAAACGTTAGAGGAAACTTAGAACTAGAAATCCCAATGCTTCCAAACAAAGCTTGCATGTGTATGTTCCAACCCTGTTTTGCTGTGTGCAGGTAACCCGTCTGTGTGACCTGTCAGTAGAAGGAGATTCTGTGACGTCAGTTGGCTGGTCAGAAAGGGTGAGGACCAATGCTACAGATCGGATAGCACAAGTTTGCAGAAATGCGTATATTAATTTGACCATGGCTATGACACATTTCAATATAAGTCAATTTATTTTTCTGTTCTAGGGCAATCTCGTAGCGGTGGGTACTCACAAAGGATTTGTACAGATTTGGGATGCAGCAGCTGGCAAGAAACTATTTGCACTGGAGGGACATACAGCAAGAGTTGGTAATATATTTTGGAAGCTGCCATGCTAATCATTTGGTTGTCAAAGAATGTTGATTTTGTTTGGCAAGTTTTTCCCCTGAATATTATGAATTTATTTTGCATTCATGATTTACTCATTACGACCCTCTCCTTCCCCCCAGGTGCATTAGCATGGAATGCAGACCAGTTGTCCTCAGGAAGCAGGGATCGTATGATCCTGCAGAGAGACATCAGGACACCACCGCTGCAGTCAGAGCGCAGGCTGCAGGGCCATAGGCAAGAGGTGTGTGGCCTTAAATGGAGCACCGACCATCAGCTGCTTGCATCCGGAGGAAATGACAACAAGGTAACAAATGATCTCCTAGCAGCTGTAGTTTGGCATTTTGGTTCTGTTAGCAAGCAATCACCAATTAAGCATCCAAGACACATTACATTGCTATTAGTTTTGCAAAATAAAGGCTAGAAATTAGTCATTAATAAAACCTCTCTGAATGTTTTCTGATCCTTTGACCTGATAGCTTTTGGTGTGGAACCACTCCAGCGTCCAGCCTGTTCAACAGTACACTGAGCACCTAGCTGCAGTAAAGGCCATTGCTTGGTCGCCTCACCAACATGGCCTGCTGGCATCCGGCGGGGGCACTGCTGACCGCTGTATCCGCTTTTGGAACACACTCACAGCCCAGCCACTACAGTGTATTGACACTGGCTCGCAAGTGTGCAACCTGGCCTGGTCTAAACACACCAATGAGCTGGTACGTGTGAATACATGAGCATCCTAAAGGAGTTAAATAATACTTATTAGTGGGTTATAATGATGGACATAAGTGTAATTTGACTTGAGTCTGAGGTCCTGTCAGACTGGAATTCAGTGCTTGGTTTACCTACATAAGTTGCTGTGAAGAGAAATGTCTGCCACTGCTGTAAATGTAAAATATGGTAACATTTGCTGATTTGTCTCATCTGTGCAAACATCTCCAGGTTAGCACACATGGTTACTCTCAGAACCAGATCCTAGTGTGGAAGTACCCCTCCCTCACTCAGATAGCCAAACTGACTGGACACTCATACAGAGTGCTCTACCTGGTGAGTCTTGTTTTTTTTGTTGTTTGTTTAAATTACATCAACTTCTGTTAAATATTTATTAAAATTAATATTAATTTTTTCAAACTGGTAATAGTTGTTCCTCCAAGGCCCATGTCCGATCTAATTTGGGATTCATAGTTGTTTTCTCTTGTCCAGTACAAGTGATTCAGTGAGGTGTTGTTTAAGAGCACAGAGCTAAACCAGAGTAAACCAGTTAACCATTAATAAGGCATTATTAGTAAATAATCTATTAGATATTGAGTTGAGGCAACCTTTTAAATGAAACTGCTAACTTATCTTTTCTCCTCCTATAGGCAATGTCTCCAGATGGGGAGGCCATTGTGACCGGGGCAGGGGATGAGACGCTGCGTTTTTGGAACGTGTTTAGTAAAACACGCTCAACAAAGGTAAATGTTTTAACTAAATTATTTAAATAGCAGATATGTCCCAATATGTTGTTATTGACCAATCAAATCAATTACAAGGTAGGTAACACCTTCCAGGTGTTTCTGGAAGGCAAGTTGCCAGTATAGTTTAGTAGTTTTTGAAATTCTGGCCATTAAAATGAAAGTTGAACCAGGTGGTTGAGCTGGGACTTTGCTCAGCTGTGCTCCATGGGACTGGATGTGTTGGTGCTACTGAGCTAGACTGTGTGAAAATAACTTTTTGCCTTTTTTCTCGTTTCCAGGAATCTGTGTCAGTTTTAAACTTGTTCACTAGAATACGATAAAGGCACCGCTGCTCTAAAGGATGCTCCAAATCATTACACATGCTCCTAATGAACTGCTCATGGACAAAGCTTTGTTTTTTTCCTTCCCATGGTGGACAATGCAATCTAAGAAGACACCTTAAATTTTATTTGTAATATGTTGGACTTCTGAGATTTGCTGCTGCACTGCCATCTGCATTTGTATTTGTGTTGTCATCACTGTTTAGTTTTGTTTTGTTTGTGTACAGTTTAGTTCATGTTCTTTTACCATAAAGTGTCTCTAATCATCCAACTTAGTATAATGCAAGCCTTAAGTCAGAAGATACTGTAACCATGTTAACTAAGCAGGGTGTAAAAAAATAAAAACATTTGAATTATCAGTCAAATAATTTAGTACAAAAACTACTTTTTATTGAGCTATTTAAAGAATAGTTTAAAAGGCCCTTTAAGGGAGAAAGTTATTGTGAAAGCCTTCATTTAACAGTTATTCAAGAAATACAAAACACCCTAAAACAAAGGCTGCTTTTTTCCTTGTCTCAGGAGTGCTTGGCTACTCATGGCTCTGCTTGTTCTCGCTAATTGAAGGTGAGTTTAGTGGAGATGCTAAGGTAAAAAAAAAAGTATGAAAACATTATATATTCAATAAACACGTTTAGTATATTGGAAAAAACACAGGCCTACATTTCAAAATTCAAGTCTTTTTGTAGCCACGTTCCATCGCTGCAGCCATTGCTGGAAAGTCTGTCCTTCCTGTTGCATCTCTGGCAGAGCAAACTGACCGGGCTGCTCCCACCTGGACAGTAACAGTTAACGGTTTCAATGACAGTTTGACATCAGACAAATTTGAGGCTCAATTCGCTCAACGGTCAGTAACTCAGGATTCAAAATGTGATTCTGATTGAGCCAACAAATTACTCCAACCAGTCAGACATTTATACCATTCTTATTCCAGATGTTATCCAAGAGCATCAGCTAAACAAAACAGAAATGTGACATGAAACACACACACACACACACACACCAAAGACTAGGCATCATTAACTTGTCGCCTCCCAAGATAAATATATATGATAACACAATAAGCACTGTAAGAAATTGGCACTCGTCACTGTTTAGACATGAAGGATAATGATGCTACATACAACTACTAAATTTATAATTTTAGCACGTTGGAAGGTTGGAATGAATTGTACTATTGGCATAAAGAGGTTGGGAACTGGTAATATATAAACCTATGAAAACCAAAACTATATGGGTGTTAACTTCTAAAGGTTTTGAAAGCTAATCTAGTTTGGTGAGATTATGCAAAAATGCACACAGGAGGATGTATAGCTAATTTTGCTTTAGTTTTTTCATTGTTAGTTATATTATTTTTCCCCACAAAATGTGCCCCAGATCGCAACTTAGTTAAAGCTGAGCCTGCAGCTTGACTTTTCTATACATGATATGTAACAATATGTATAACAAAAAAGATGATGGAAGAATATAAAAGATGTAACAAACAGAAAAGAGCCAGCAGTATAATGAATACAATAGATTTTCATTTTGTTTCTCAGAATGTAGTAAAATCAGTTCAGGTGAAACTAATGATGCTATCTTTGAAAAAGATGGTGTTTAAGTACTGACGATATTACAAAAACACATTGTAACCACAATTTATCACAATAACAAATATATTGCCTGGTTCTACTCTCACCTTTACAAAGATAAGTGTTGATAAAGCACCAATAAAAAGTAAATGTGGTTAAATGGGGGAAAAAAAATCTTACCAGTGGGTGATGGCGGTACTGACCAGCCTGCCAAGAGTTAGGCCTTTGGAACACCGCTGTGTGAGCTCCTGTACACGAGGAAGTAGAGAATGGAACACCTCTGCATCCTCTGCTTTCACACACTGCAGTAGGGCTGTTTCATGAAAGAACAAACAGCCAAACAAGGAAAGGAGCATGTAAACTTATGCTGAAAATTACTGAGAAACTTGTACAGCATAATTGCCTTGGCAGCAGAGGCCCCTGGCTTTCTTTCAGACTGCATTCTAAAAGATTCAATTAATAATCACAATTTTAAAAACTAGAATTTCTTTATTGCAACAAATCTATCTGCCACATGAAAAACTAACAATATTTCAAAAAGTTTTTCTGCACTTTATAAAAGGAAGGACAACCCAATCTGAAACACTTATATTAGAAATCAATGGGCAAGTACAATAACAGCTTTAATAGCCATTTAAACCAATTTGTGTCAAGTTGTGTGCATGCTATCAGGCCAACTAGGTTATGTTAACTTTTGATCAGGGTCATTTGGGTAGTGTCATTATGATTTTAAAAGAGTAAAAACAGTTGTTTGATAATAAATGGCTTCATCCAAACACTAACCATGAGCAAAACATGTGTTATATTCATATTCTCTGAAAAATGGTTAAGATAAAATTAAATATAAATTCTGTCAGGGTATGTAAACTTATGAGCACAACTGTAAGTACAGGTGAGGAATGACTAGAGGTATGAATGTCTGCATAGAATGACACACAGAAAGTACTGGAGTCCTTCAACATAATTCCTCCAATTTACCCAACTCAGGCTAAAGAAATGATTTGACAAAACATTTTTAATTACAAAAATATCACACATTCACCTTACCCTAAATGTACCGAATCAGTCATTTAACCCTGTAAAGCTAACATAGCTAACAAACACCAGTCAAATCAACCCCCCCCCCAAAAAAAACAAACACATCCAAGACGTATAAACTAAACAGTTTAGTACAACAGGAGTGACGTCAAGGTTAAGCAATGTGTAACTACAACAGGGTTTTATCATTTGTGTGACTTCCAGCTCTCCATGCCCAGTACACTACCTTGCTGGTTGGGGGCAGGGAGCAGAGTTGTTCGTCTCTGTGTGTCTTCTAGCGAATCAGAGTGCAGCTGCAAAAGTCGACGAAGGAATCGCAACTCCAATCTCTTCGATATCGTCTGAAAGCACAGCTCCTCTGGGGCCTGAAGCACAGAGAGAGACGAGGAGTCCCCTCCCCCAAATAAGAGTTATTTTTGCTTTAGTCCAGGAAGTTCGACAGGAAGTCTTAGTCTGAGGTAACTACACAAGTAGTTACACCATGTTTTTATTAAAGTGCAGCTACAGACAAATATGTGGAATAAATACGAATATGTGAATAAACAGAAAACTAAATGGGCAAGGTGGTAAAACTATTCAAGACTATGAAGAAACAATCGTTGTACAGCTGCATTTGAACATGCAGAGTGTAAGCATGTAAATAAAAGAAGCATAGTGAGTGAATGTGTCTTACCATGTACATTGGTGTGGAGAGGCTGTAACGGATTGCTTGAAGGGCTGGAAAGTTCACACGATAGAGGGAAAGCTGGTCTACCGGTATTCTCTCACTGCAAGAGATATATATAAGCTATGCACATCATTGCACAAAATCACAAAATGTCTTATAACCGTTTGGTCAGTTTTTTTGTTTTCCAATGATCTGTTCAATGCTTGCGTTCAAACAAATGCGTTTAGGATTGGCTGTTTAGTATTTACCCATCAACAACTCTGCAATCCAATGCAGCGAGAGACACCGAATTAAACTGCTTGGCCTCCTGGGACACGGAATTACGAAGTCCAATAGCAGAGCGAACCACACCCCCAAACTGTGGGCTGAGCTTATCCTGCATAAATTGCCTCAACTAGTGGTAAAACAAAAGGAAAAGCATTTAAACCAAGGTTCTTCTTGTAATTATAGGACTTTTTGTCTTAATTAGAACATAGTCACTGTCAAGGAAAACCTTCCATTTTCAAAAAAAGATATTTTTTTAATAGGATAAGGACAAAATGTATAACTATGAAAGTGAGGGAATTCTGAGCTTAGATCAGCACGCTTGGGGAAAAAAACAAAAAAACCCAATGCAAATAAAGATGCTTAATTAAAAATACCATTGCAAGTATTATCCCTCTAGAGCAGTGGTTCTTAACCGGGGTTCAATCGAACCCTAGGGGTTCAGTGAGCCGGTCTCAGGGGTTCGGCAGAGCCTCCGCCGCGGAGGTCTGGACACACGCGAATTATCGTGTAAATTCGTGATGACACGCCCCTCACTGCTGCAGATGATCATGCTACACTGCTTAG
>JBBIGC010092361.1:0-10072 GCA_037576955.1 Lepidarchus adonis
CTCCCTAAATAGGAAGAAACCTTGAGAGGAACCAAGGCTCAGAAGGGGAACCCATCCTCCTCTGGTCGACACCGGAGCGTGATAAAAAGTTCAATGTTATGAGGCATAACATTGATCATACCACTGATCAGGGTACCTAACGTGTACTGTAAATAACAGATGGGATACAGAAGGGAACCTTCATGGTGAGCTCCACCAATTGATTTTTAATAAAGTATGTGTACATTTAATCTTTTTTCAGTTGAATTTAAACTCAAAATTGTAGGATTACTCTTATTTCATTAAGATGTGTTTGTAAACAAAATAATTAATGGTTATGCAATGGTTATGCTGCCATTGATTAGGCCTGTTGATGTCTGTGACGAGCTATAACTGTCTTTTACAGGCTTCAGATGGTAAGCTAGCCAAAAAGGCTGTAAGCTTAATGCTAACATATTATTACAAACCCAATGTTTAGAAAAAATAGGGATATTTTTAAAAATGCAATAAAAACTAAAATCTGTGATGTTAATTTACATGAATCTTTATTTAACTGACAGAACTACAAATATGATCTCTCTTTTAGTTTTTTGATTTTTTTACATTTTCACTGACCTGGTTAACTGTACTTTGTAAATATACACAAATGTAGTGCTTGCAAAAACCTGCTCCATGTTAGTAGTTACAATAGTTAGTCTGTTCAAAATCACACAGGCAACACTGCCTAAGAAATCATCATGCTGCTTTGAAAAATAAAGCCACCTGGGAAAACTATTTTCATTTAATACAGTCTGTCACTGCATCAAGAAATGCAACTTGAAACTGTTTAACGCATCAACTCTATGCAGAAATGCGGGTGAGTTCTCTGTGCCTGAGCTCATTACTGATGGACTAAAAGACAGTTTACTGTTAGTCTCCTCAGTTCCTAAACAATAAACAAATGTGTTGTTAAAAGGAAAGATAATGTAATACAATTACACACATGCCATTGTCCCAATTTTGTTGTGTGTTGCCATCAAATTCTAAATTTGGATATTTTTGGATTTTTGGATTTATTTACAAAATAAATGTTTGACATAAAAACAAAGCAAACCAAACCCCTATACTTAGTCATAGAGCAGAGTAAGTACGGTAAATTGGCTGCTGTTATCTTTGGCATTCACAGTAAGGTAAAACCAGGTAAACGAACAGGACAGTAAACCAGGTAAACTTTCTGGCTGCCGTTTGTGTTTGGTGTGAGTCAGTGAAAACGCAAATCATGAAATGTGAATTTAAGAGGTATTACTGTACAATTTAGTTTGTCGGGAAAACAACTTTATTAATTTCTTTGTACTTTTGTCCGTTAAATAATGATTCATGTGAATTAATATGATTAAAATGAAATGTGAATAATATTAATATGCCTAAAATTAACATTTTTGTTTTAAAAAATATCCCAACTTTTCTTGATATGGGGTTTGTCATTTTTTTGTTCTCTTTTACAGACACATTCCTGTTTAATAATGCCTGATTCGCAATCCCAGTGGAGCAATTTAGTTCTCAGTCGAAGTTTTGCCATAACCCAATAACGACCTGGATGGTGAAGAGCTGAAGCAGCCGCAAAAGCTGTCTGAGGTTGTTTACTCCCTGCCTGGGGCAAATTTAATAACCTAATGACGGCAGAGGCGTCCACATCATCTCACAAACAAGCCCTTTGTGCATCTTTTGCCTGATGAGCGAGAATAAACCGGCCATTATGGCATCTTTTTCAATCAACTCATAATTAGTTTTCTAATTCAATCACTTGATGGTTATTTTTGTAGCTGCAGTGTTCTCTGTGTATAACAACTGCAGGGTCTTCAGCGCTCCACAGAGTGTGAAGTCTCTGTGGAGTTGGGCCTAGTCAGCGAAAGCCTCGAAGCGATCTGTCTCTTCTTGGGTTTTGAGCTATGGTAAGAAGAGAGAAAAGCTTAAAGAGCAGCTACTAGAAAGGCTGTGCATTCAGTAGAGCAGGGGTGCCCAACCGGCTCTGTTCCTGGACGTTTGCCCCCCTGCAGAGTTTAGTTCTAAGCCTAATCTAATTCACTGATCCAACTACTCAAAGTCTTTACAGACATCTGAATGTTAGCGCCAAGTTTGTTAGCCTGGGGTTGGAAGGCACCTCATGGGGAAAGCCTCAGCAGTTTTCTCTCTCTCACTCTCTCTATCTCACACACACACACACACACACACACACACACACAGTCAGGGTGGTTTGTCGCCCCTTCTAGTAATCCTACGAGATGTATGCTTTGAATCTACTTCAAATTATTTTGGAATAAATGTCAAATTCTTTTTCAGTTAAGCTATTTCAAGAAATGTTCAATCCATACAACATAAGTCAAAGATATATTTTGGTATGACTTGAATTTAATGAAAAGTAGTGGTCATTCTTATATCTTTGTTTCATTTAAAGAAAAGAAGAAAACTAAAGATTACAATGGACAACTTTTTCTTTTTTACTACAAATACTGACATTTAAGGTTTGATTAGGTTCTGTTCACCCATGAACAGAGTGGTGCAAATGTTTTCATTCAACTCAGGATTACAAAGCCATTTCTAAGACGTTTGTACTTCAGCAAACCAGGGTGATTGCCAATATCCAGAAATGGAGAAAACTTGGAACAGTGGTGAACCTTCTCTGGAATGGCTGGCTTCTCAAAATTACCCCAAATCATTTGGCAAAATATTCTCTGGACTGATGAGACAAAAGTTGAACTTTTTGGAAGGTTTGCATCCTGTTACATCTGGCATAAAACTAACACAGCATTTCAGAAAAAGAACAAAATATCAACAGTCAAACATGTTGGTAGTGTAATGGTCTGAATGTGCTTTGCTAGGTCAGGACTTGGATGACTGGCTGTAATTGTAATCATGAATTTTTCTCTCTACCAGAAAATCTTGAAGGAGAATGTCCAGACATCAGTTTGGGCCCTGAAACTTAAGTGCATTTGGGTTATGCAGCCTGACAATGTTCCAAAATACATAAAAAAAGTCTTTTGAATGACTCATGTAAACCAAAATTAAGATTAATCAAAGTCTTAATAAATATACAGACGTAAATCCAATTGAGATGCTAAATTATTTTTTGTGGAAAACCAAATTCTCCTGATAGGTGTGGAACTCGGACGTCCAATGGGTATTGAAAACTGAGCACATTGATTAACGGTCATCAGGAGTTTTTATGGAATTCTGGACCAGGTGTTATCAATGGCCGTGGATGGGCGTTATGGGCATGTCACCCATCAAAACTAGTTTTCACCAGATTTAGTGTCGACAAGTGTTAGTGCCACAGAGTCTGGATGACTCAGCAGGAGCATGAATCAGACAAGATAACACAGTTTCCTTTAAGTGACGTGTTTTGTCCTTGGTGGCGGGTACATCAGGACCTTTGTTTAAGATGACAAGGCTTTTGGAGACTGAGAAATACAGCTTACAGTGAAACATAAACAGAAATAAAAACATAATAAGATTACACAGATACACAAAATTTGTAATTCAAGTAAAACAAATCTTGTTACTGAAACATCAGGTCATGTTATTTTGTTCTAAAACCCTTTGTAGCAGTGTATTACAATAAATCTAATGATGACAAGAACATCACACTTTCTTCTGTTTGACTACTTTTAACGATGGAACTTTAATCAACCAGATAATTAGCTTGTTCCATTGTCTGTTTAAGCAACAATTTTGCATATTTATGACACTTGGCACATGGAGGAAGCAAAAGAATACATTTACAAATCTATGTGCACTTTAGTGAGAAGAATACCAACCAACAACACTTTTCCCCAAAAAGCATTCACTTGTTTATTACATGCACAACATTGACCTCAGTGAAAACATCAACTGACACTTGAAAGAAAACGATACATTTTTTAAATCATATTTAGTCATTTCTAAGTTACAAATATTGATGCTGGAACATTTCTAACATACGCTGACATCAGATAATTTGTTCTTGGCTCTCTGATAAGGTTGGAGGTGATTGCACCCTCCTACAGCTAGACCAGAGCTGACAACGCTCAATGAGAACACTCAAATCCCTTTGTTTCTCAATTCTCAGCTTAAAAACTATTGTCCATTGGAGAGGAAAAGGCATAATATGACCTTGTGGACCTTGCAGAGCAGTTTTGGCTCCAGGACTCCATACTGAGAAGCACTGAATAGTCATACTCATACTCAGTTTGCTCAAACACTTTACTACCCTGCAGGAATTAGTATACTGCTCAACAATATGAGCTCACAGTGTGTTGTTTAAATATAGACTTTGCCTCTGACATCTCATCCAGCATTTACACCCGAAACCAGCACAGTGTTAAAACTTGGTAGGACATTGGCATCTCTAAAGAAAAGCCATCTTCTAGGCTGCATGAATATGGGAACTGTGGGCAGATGCTGAAAGACAGTATTTTCAGTATGCATAACAACATAACCTAGATTATTATTATGAATAAATACAACATTTATTTCTAACCCAGCAACTTATACTTTAACCTCACTACCTGATTTATTTATTTGGAGTGTGGTGGAAAAGACTTAGGCCGGCCTGGCCAAGAATGGAACCCAGGACGTTCTAGGTGTGAGATGACAGTGCTGCGCACTGCAGCAGGGCTGTGAAATTATTTCTGTAACTGTGTAATTATATTCTGATAGTTTAGTAAAACTGTTGCTTTCACAGTGCCAGTGGTTGAGCTGTCTGATTTGAACAGAGATATGATGTAGTAGGGCCTTATTTCAGGCCCAGCACCACGCTGTTACTTTCAGCAAGAGAACCCCGCTGGGAGCACAGGAGAAGATTTCCCTTGTGCAGAACAAGTGACACTGCTGCTGCTGGGGAGAACAGATATTCGATCATGTTGTTAGGACTCTGTATATCTATGGCCTTGTACGGGAAAGGGAATAGTTTGGTGAAAAATTAAATGT
This sequence comes from Lepidarchus adonis, assembly GCA_037576955.1. Classification (NCBI taxonomy): domain Eukaryota; kingdom Metazoa; phylum Chordata; class Actinopteri; order Characiformes; family Lepidarchidae; genus Lepidarchus; species Lepidarchus adonis. The sequence goes on from JBBIGC010092361.1 coordinate 4,924, forward strand.
ACCCATTTATTTTTATACCTCCGTGGTTGTTGATCAGCAAAGCTATTGTTTATCTATTTGAGTCCTAATATCATTTCTTTAGTTTAGCAACTATGATGCTAATAGTCACTTCATACTTGCCCAAAGTGCATCTATTCCTGTATTTATTTTTGTACTTTTTTTATACTTTCTACACTGAGAAAACAGTATCTTATTTTTGTTGTACAGCTGCTACAATGACAGTAAAGAGATTCTGATTTTTATTCTGATTTACCACTGCTTTGCAAATACCAGCAAATAGCTGTTATAGCTGATATAGGTGAAGTCTTGAGGTGTTTTCTTTACACAGTCCGAGCTACTTGGGTGACTTCTTGTGTTTGTTGGCATGGTTAGTCTTAAAGCTGCATACATACAGCCTTTGTTGACTGACTTACATCTGGAATAAGTGTAAAAGTGCGTAACTTTTGCTGAAATATTCCTTTAAATCCCAAGTAAACGTTAATCCTGTAAGGAAGGCACTGGTGTTCCATCTTTTCTCAGACCAGGTGCTCCTCCATCTATGAAGAAACCCATGAGAAATGCCGCGTTAATTGTGGTGCAGCAATTATTCTGTGAAATAGCAGCCGGTTTGGATGATGGTGGTTTGTGAATGAGAGTGAGGCAGTGGAGCAGGAGATTGGAGCTCTGGTCCTGAAGAAACAGATGGTGAGAGAGAGAGAGAGAGAGAGAGAGAGAGGGGGGGGGGGGTGAGAGAGAGAGCGCATCATAGAGCCCCAGAGAAACAGCTGAAAAAATCCCTTAAGGCTGAGGGCAAATGTCACAGATTACAGGACAACTACTCATCACCTTTTCCTTTATGCAGATCAGCTCTAATACGCACCTAGTATCTGCACCCGAAATCTCCAGCAAGTGTGCCGCGTCTTCCCTACGCATGTCCCAGTTCTGTCAACAGAGCATGTAGTGGTGGCCATGTTGCAAATCCTCCAGCAACACTTGTAAATCCTCCATTTACGCTGTCTGCTCCCCCTATCCCCAGCTTATTGCTCTCAGTCATACTCACTCACTTTGCCCTGCATAATGTTGCCATTTGCTTTCCTTTGACGCAGTTTTTTTCCGCCTTCACTGTGAACATGCCCACTGTCCTGCACGCTTCTGGTGTTCGTGTGTCTAATCGTCCGGCTGCTGTTTGATTTGGCCCATTCTCCCTAAATTCACCGCCTGCTTCTCTGTTGATAGTGCGGCAGCCATTCGGCACTGCATGGGGCGCATTTGCATTTTTGTTTCAACCGAAGCTCTGGAAGGCTTCAATAGCGCCTGTATTATCACCACAGAAAGAAAAGAGACCAACTCTCAGAGTTTCTTTTGAGTGTGCGTATGGCTGCTGTCTGGGTTGGCTGGTTTTGGAGGCGAGGTCTGATTTCTTGACTGTGATAATGAAAGACTTTGTGACATTCAGCCTGGTGGACACTAATTTTGGGGAAAAGCAGTAGAACTTCTATCTTTTTTTTGTTTTTTCTTTGTGGGCTTCTTTCTTTGTGGGATAATTTCTTTCTTTGTTGGCTAATTTCTTTCTTTCTTTCTTTCTTTCTTTCTTTCTTTGTTGGCTAATTTCTTTCTTTCTTTCTTTTTTTCTTTTTTTCTTTCTGGGCTTATTTCTTTTTTTCTTTCTTTCTGGGCTTCTTTCTTTCTGGACTTTTTTCTTCTTTTTCTTTCTTTCTTTCTTTCTTTCTTTCTTTCTTTCTTTCTTTCTTTCTTTCTTTCTAGACTTTTTTCTTTTTTTTTCTTTCTTTCTTTCTAGACTTATTTCTTTTTTTCTTTCTTTTTTCCTTCTTTCTTTCTGGGCTTATTTCTTTCTTTCTTTCTTTCTTTCTTTCTTTCTTTCTTTCTGGGCTTATTTCTTTCTTTCTTTCTTTCTGGGCTTCTTTCTGGGCTTATTTCTTTCTTTTTTTTCTTTCTGGGCTTATTTCTTTTTTTCCTTCTTTCTTTCTGGACTTATTTCTTTTTTTCTTTCTTTTTTCCCCTTCTTTCTTTCTGGGCTTCTTTCTTTCTTTTTTTCTTTCTGGGCTTCTTTCTTTCTTTTTTTCTTTCTGGGCTTCTTTCTTTCTTTTTTTCTTTCTGGGCTTATTTCTTTCTTTTTTTCTTTCTGAACTTATTTCTTTTTTCCTTCTTTTTTTCTTTCTTTCTGGGCTTATTTCTTTTTTTCTTTTCTTTTTCTCTCTGGGTATTTTTTTCTTTCTTTCTGTGTTGATTTCTTTCTTTCTTGCTTGCTTTCTTTCTTTCTTTCTTTCTTTCTTTCTTTCTTTCTTTTTTCTTTCTTTCTAGGTTAATTTCTTTCTTTCTTTCTTTTACATTTGATTCATTCACACATATTGTGGCTTTGTAAACTACCATTTTAAAACATTTTTCCTGAGATCTATAGTGTGCTGCTACTTTGTACAGTATTGCATTTTTAAATAACTACAGCCTTTCTCAGTACCGAGCTGCAAATGCACTAATATAATGTGATATAAAAGTGATGTCTTATTTTTTTACAATTATTTAGATACAAATTTTTTCTAACTTTGCCCCATCATTCATGTTAGCATAGAAAACTAAGAATGTTTTGAAGTGATACTAAATTATTACTCACACGCTTACTGTCTGCCTGCATGACTTGAACAGCTTGTACAGTAATTAGGCTTCGTGACACAGGCTGTAAGGGAAGGGTGTTTATATCACAGTGTAGTTTAGCAGATGTGAAGAGTCTGAAAACATTCAGCTCCTTTTTGGAAGAAGCTTTGTATCAGGCTGCTGTCCTGCATCTGAGCACTGACATTTATTAACGATGAAGTCTCTTGGCACATCTTTCAGAATCGCACCACAGTAAACAAACAGGAAGCAGATCGCTGCGTTCGAATCAAAGAGCTTTTTGAAATGCTATCATCAAACCCTAGCCACCGAGAGCTACTGTCATCCCCACCTCTACCAGACTGCTCTGCATATTCTTCTCCACTAAAACAAACATACTCACTGCAAAGACTTCTTTCTTTTATTCACTTGATTCAACAGTGCATTTGTATGACAGGGAGGGATTTTTTTCGTCTTTGTGTTTATACTCCCCAGCCTCTTAATTAGAAACACTTTCTTTTGGCCCTGTTCACACTTGGCATTAACATGCGTCATGGCGATCTGATCAAAAGTATACGGCTCCAAGTACACCTGGCAGTAACATGCATCTCCAAAGTAACATTTGACCACTTGTGATTGGATCTCACTTCACCTACAGTATATGTAAATAAACATGTCATTTTTGTCTGTAGAGATCATATACATTGTTATTTTTAATTGGAGGGACACAGCAATGCACTTGTTATGCTGAGTCTGCAGGACATGAATAAAAGACAAAGACATTAAACCAATATACAGACATGGGCTGTATTTGAATAGCTGAATAAAACAGTTTTTTTAGGTGGATTTCTGTTGAATGAGTAATGCTACTTGAATCTCTTACAGTTATTTAGATTTTAGTCACTTTTTACATTGCTACTGTCCAGAAACTGTGGTTTTGAAACTCTCTGTCACTCTGTAGTTATACAAACAAGATTTAGAATGTATTGTGCAACCCTAGTGCACAAGTAAAATGCTCCTTGTTGCTGCAATGGTAGAACAATGAAGGGCTAAACCTACTGATTTAATTTAACTGGCAAGCACTTTTAGTCTCCTTTAACTAAACATTTTGCATTTACAGTGGAATGGAAAATTCAGATCAAGAACCTAATGAGGAAACTAGGAAGTCAAAAATTTCCTCTCATTTGCCCATGCTTTAAACACTTCTTGTCTCCTTTGTCGATCAGCTTAGCAGCATTTCTGGTCCCATTTCCTATCACTTTGAATGGCATTTATTTTCTTGCTATCTCATTGCAAAGGCACCTGTCAAGGGGTTGGCTACACTAGTAAGTAAGTGAAATGTTCTTGAAGTTGTTGGAAGCAAGAAAAACAGATGAGTGTAAAAATGTGAGCCACTTTGACAAGGATCAAATCCTCTAGATGAGCCAGAAGATGTCTAAAACAGCAGGTCCTGTGATGTTCCAGGTATGCAGTGGTTAGTACCTTTTGAAAGTAGTCCAAGAAAAGACAAGGAGAAATCATAGCTGTTTTGGAATAAAGGGGCAACTCATTTTTAGACATAATAAAAAAAGAATGTTATTAATCATGAGGGTAATTCTTGTGCCAGTAGTGGAAACAAACTAGAAACAGAAACGCTATTGTTACAATTTTAAACAATATGAAGTGCATCTATTAAAAAGATAAGATTATGAGATATAAAAATAATGTAAAAATGGTGGTGTAGGATATATTTTCCATGATCCTCTTTAAGACACCACCAGAGTCTTAGATTAGGCTGGTGGTATTATTGTTTTAAGAAAGAGTCAATAGAATGTAATATATATTGGGCATAAAAAAAGAATCACCCCCTTCAAGATATTCCCATTTTTTGCTTTACAGCCTTAAGTGAAAACACACAAACCAACAGTTTTACTTACTCAATGCTATCTATAACATCCAAGTGAACGATATCACAGCTACAGTAAAATAAAAAAAACAGTTAATAAAAAGACAGTTAATGCTTGTTTGAGCTTTGTCTGAATTCCCCTTGAAGATTATGGTCAGATAAGACCGAACTATTTGGCCTCAATTCATAACAGAACACTTAGCGGAAATCCAATACAGCTTACTATAAACAACACACCAGTAAAGCATGGAGGTGGCAGCATCCTGTTGTGGGGGTGTTTCTCTGCTACAGAGCATTGGACTCTCTTTTGGGTAGAAGGAAATATGGATAGAGCAAAATTCTGTCAAATTCTTGAGGTAAACCTGCTTCCCTCTGCCAGAAAGTTAAAGATGGGCAGAATGTCCAAACCGTACAGCAAAATTGACAACACAGTGGCTAAAGAAGAAAAAAGTGAATGTTCTCGTGTAGCTCAGTCAGAGCTCAGACCTAAATCCCATTGAAAATCTTTGAAGATAGCAGTCCACCATTCTTTACTATTGAAGCAAAAAATGGGAATATTCTATACCCACTGTATGTGATTGGGGTGTATTTTTATTTGCACTTTTACATTTACATTTACATTTACATTTATTCATTTGGCTGACGCTTTTATCCAAAGCGACTTCCAGGTTCAGGAAA
>JBBIGC010092392.1:0-10070 GCA_037576955.1 Lepidarchus adonis
GAGAGAGAGAGAGAGAGAGAGAGAGAGAGATAAATAGCCTCTGGGTAGCAGAACTGAGCACTGCTAGATTTTTCATGCTTGGATGATCTGATTTGGAGACATTTGAAACTGTTGATTGATGGGCCTGATTATCCAATGTTGGAAAATTGGACTGTTTATGTATGGGGTTTTAGTGGCTTAGGTTAGGTGGTGTTTGGAATTATAAAGCTTGTGCTTTTGTTGATTTTTAGGTCAATTAGTCATGTTTAAGATTAAGCCTTGATATTAGAGTTTTTCCTTAAACCTTGAAGAGTTTTTCTAATTCTTTTAGGCATTTTCCTGAAACACATTTCTCCCTAGCATTGTTCTGAATCTGAAGATGCATGCGGGAGTTTTTAGCAAAGCCCCAGTTTATCCTAGCTACAAAAGGGAGATTTTGTCTGATAAAGGACTGAGCTGGGCTCACTCTGGCAGATAAATCACAACTCCTTCGACTCTGTGCTTCCTTTCAAGGTGAAACTCATTTGCAGTGACCGGCCCTGCCATGGCCCTTGGTGAGGAGCAGCCCCTCATTATACCGCCCATGGAGACGGTGGAGCCCTGGGCGTGATTCATCATGGCCTGGGAGGAGTGAGAGTGTGTGTATGTTATTGCATTCATAAGCACTCTCCAGACCTTGAGCACGAGGTTATTGTGTTTCTCACAGGAATATGTTGTTTAGAAAAGATTGTCAGAGGTGTCTCTTAGAAGAGAGATGTGCAGCTAAAACGTCCATCACGGGGCCTTTGGAGAGAGAACAGTGCTACCCATGGTCTTGAAGTGAATTTGGCTACTACAATGACAGAGTCATTGGTCATTCTGAAATGGAAGTAAACCTTCACCAGGAAGCCAGGGTCTTCTGCATGTTTCTCTAGAACCTCGTCTGAACATTGCGAAAAGATTGTGGCAAGTGAAAACATCTGAAATGTAGTTGTAATTTCTAGTTCTTCTCAAAACATGATTGTTGTAAAAAATGTATACGATTATTTTACATATTTTGAGACATTGTAACTTGTTTCAAATTGAAATTCCACAGTCTTGTGTGGAATTTGAAATGATTACAATATGCAAAACCTTTAAAAATGGAAACTGTATCTTTATATTCATTTCTGACAGAGCTTTAGGTAACAGTAAATATTCACTGGTTGACATCACCATCAATGAGAACAATTCTGATTTGGCAAATTTCTGTATAACAGCATTTCACACCAAGTCAGTCTGTGTAAAATGATTTATAAGTTAAATAATATATGCTTGGGGTTCATTGAAAATTGTGACCTGATTCCAATTTACATATTTTTTCGTGAATTATTATACTAAAAATTATACATAAACATGCATACAAATTTACACTGAACACAACTTTACTATCATGACCTTTCATCACCTTTATGAAATCAGTCAAATAAATTAAATGCAAACTTAGTGCTGTATTCCAGCAGCACCTAACTGCTCTGCTTTTCTAGAGAATAATAAACACATCGCGGAACGATGGTCTGAAATTTTGGCCAAATTGAAATATCTCTGCCTGTAAAAGTATCATTGTACATTCTTAATCATATTTTACAACAATCTCATAATGACAAATATTAGATACATTGACTAAATTGAAGATGTTTCACTTGCAGGTTACCGATTGCAGTGTAGCTGGAGTTGTTTAATTGACTAATATTGTGTTCATTTGGGACAGGAAGAATTGCATGTTTTCTGTAGGACTCACAGTGGCCATATCATTGCTCACTCGTGTCTACAAGGCTTGTGCATTACATTTTCCAATACTGTTGAATTTTCAAAAACAGAAATTGTGGTCTTCCTGATCCCTCAGACACAACAGCTTTCTTTAAGCAATTGTTTGTGTCGATGTGTCTTACGCTCAGCCATTGTATATTTCTATTTTTACAGTGTCTTGCAGTGCTTTAATATATGTATACAAACACCACTGCAGGTGTGACTATAACTTAAGCTCAGTTTGATGGTGTTTATTTATTTTTTATATTCATACATGTGACACACACTCGAAACAAAATTCATATGATCTTTAATAATGTTTAATATATGCTTTTTTCTATTCTGACAGAGTGTATTTGTCAGAAATGTCAGGGACTGTTAAAATACATATGAAACGTCTGGTATTAGTCCTACCACTGTCGCTGTGTTGATGATGTCAGGTCTGTGTGAATCCTTCTATGGTAGCAATCTGCTAGTGTTGGTGCGGCCTTTAGCAGCATGATATTAACCCGCCCCTCCTCCTCCTCCTCCTCCTCCCACTTTACCTAAACGGGTTGTATACCTTTATATAACTGCAGGGAAAATTGCAAACATCAGCATCACCTTTGACTTTCAATTTCATTTCACTGCCACTCAGAACTCAGTTTTTATCCCTCCTCACATCGATCTGCTTGAAAATGTTGGGATGGGGACATAGAGGGAGGACAGAAGGAGTGTGAGACACTGGTGTGCAGTTTTCAACACCCTTGTTTTGCAGTATATCTCATTCAAGGATGTAGTCTGTGCAGCTGTGTCTTTTTCAGACTTTTCACTCTTTATTTGGTGGATTTATATTTCGGTTTGATTTTAAATGGGATATTACAAGATATTAATTGACATATCCTTTTTGTGGGTACCAGTCATACATGGCAACTGCATTATGTAGGTGTGTAGCGAGTAACAGCACAGGACTATTCAAAGGACTTGACAATCACATCCAAACCTTCATGCAAGCAAGTTCTATAGCAATATAAATCAAGGTGAGTCACAGTACTTATTAACAAGACTCCCTGAAGTAGCTCAACAACCTTTGGTTTAAAGCAGCTTGGATTTAGCTAGGGCTGGCCTGACTCCACAAAGATCTGGTTAAATTATACGCTCCCAGATTTTTTAGAATCTTAAGTAATAATTTACAAAAATGTGATGAACTTATCCGCCTAGTCATGGAGCTGGGTTAAAGATTAATGAATATGCATTTAAAAGACCTAGAATGCAATGCAGTCTAGTATAATTTGTAGTCATTTACTACATTTATTAAGTAATTATGCAATATACTTTAAAACATCTCATCTAAAAGCCTTTTCTGGTTACATTTATTGAGATTAAGACTATAATTTAGCTTATGCTATAATGTAGCATAAGTAAAGACAAAGCTCCTGATTACTAAACAGAGAAACAAGTACCAGTGTAATGAAAGAAATACCTAAATTACTACATTTCAGGTCAGCCCTGTATTTTCCCCTCATGTGGCTATGGGCCATCTTCATAAACAGTATTAGAGGACATGTCATTAGATTCAGGACTGTTTATATTGCATGCTATTTAGAGTGAATTCAATAGAGGGATTTATACAGTGCAGCAGATGGTTTAGCTGTTGAGCCGAGAAAAGAGGAAAGGCTGAGCTGATACATAGAGGAATAGACATCCACATTTGATGAGTTAAAAAAATCAGGACTTTAAATGCAATTCTTTACATAGAAAAGTTGTTGAATCTTGAGTAGGTATTATGTGGCTTGTGTTTTGAAATGGATTTTATGGCTTGACAATGACCTCTGACTTGCTATCGGGTCACTTTTTAAAGGTCTAATTTGTCTTCTCTCATTAAATCTGATTAGTTTATTTATCACTTGGCCACATGGTTTGGCCCATTAAATTTGCACTCTTCGTTTGTAGCCTTTCGACTAAATGCGCAATGTGTTTGTATTTTTTGTAATATTAGGAACCCATAGTTCCCTTCGCTGCATGCTGTTTATAAGGGGCTCTAAGATGCATTTAAAGATGTCTTTGAAAGATTGAACTTGACTGAGTGCTTATGTAAAACTGTGTGTGCGTGTGTGTGTGTGTGTGCGAGAGAGAGAGAGAGAGAGAGAGAGAGAGAGAGAGAGAGAGAGAGAGAAAAGAGAGTGAAAATGGATGCATTTTCATGGCTCCTGGCTAGGTTTTATAGGCAGAATATGCTGCAGTCCGCGGAGCGGAGCCATACTGGAGCTCAGTATGATCAGTCAGGTGTGTGTGGACCATATGGCCCTGCAGCACCTGCTGACGACCCTTCAGGCTTTTCACTGAGCCAAAGTCAGGATGCCATCTTTCACACGTCCTGCAGATATTATCTCATGCTAATTATTTTATCACTGAGGGTGGGAGTCTGTGAGTGTGCAGTTGAGAAAATAAGCATGTAAACAAGCTCTCTGTAGCGAACATGTAGTGTGAAATGGGTTTAGTGTGGTGATATGACTGCATTTAGCTCATGAACCATTTTTATTCATGCTCCTGTTTTTTCACAAGACCTTTGGCCTAACTGGAATGACGATAAAAGTTAGACATATGACATATGACACTGAACATGCAGTTGAAGATTGAGCTGAAGCCTTTGTCTTCTTTATTCTTGATGAAAATGTGTCCTATGTTTGATGTTGCCTGTATGCACAGTTAAAAAACAAGTGTGAAGGCCTTTACACATGTAATTAATTTATTAACTTCCCTTGTATGACATAACAGGAAGATAAACTCAGTCAATCATTGTTGTTTCTGCCATTGGCAAAGCAATAGCTAAGCTGATAGAATGGCTGTGTCCCATTTATCTTTTTGACTTAAGATATCCAAGCTGTGTTTGAAAGCACTCGTGAAGCTTCTGAATGAAATGTTTTAACTCTGCGTTCTCCTTTTGGTTCTGCTAAATGTAACATAGCTGAATCAGTTTGTGAGGTGAAAATGAAACATTTTTCTTTTTGTTATTTTATGGAAAATTTCTTCCTTCATAAATGCACAGTGTGTGTATTTTGTATGCATTTAATGTGAAATTTCTTAAACAATTGACATTTTGTCCTTCATTTGATTGCCATATATGTCATTGGATCTGCTATTCTGTTAAGCACACATTGTGATTGGATTTTGTGTGTCCAAATGCAATCCAGCAAACTGTCTTTTTTAACCAACTTTAACCCATACAGTATATATATTTCAAACAAGCAGCCACAACTGTAGCAATGCAATATTACATAACTCACTGTCCTTTCCTTCTCTGTAGCTTGAAAGTCCTGAGTGCTCTACCATGCAATAGGAATATGTTTTATACATCATTAAACACAGAAGAGCCTGTATAGGTGGCACACCAGCCTGATTTGAATATGTAAATAATCTTTTGGGAAAAAAGTTTGAAATAATATCTGAAAGTAAAGGCTGCATTTACCCAGGACAATAAAATGCAGCCTGATTGGATGATGTGATTGAATATTAAATCTGGGTATAAAAAGGGCCAATGTGACATATGTTGTTAAATGAGCTGGTGTTTTTAAGTCGATTGTAATCTGGCTGCTACATGTGATTTCTTTCATTGGTTCAGGACAAAGTTTGTTTGTATTACTTTACCCAGTGCCAACCATTTTTATTCTGGGCATTGACATGTTTTTTGTCATGATTAAGGTTGGGTATTATTCAGATTGTTTTAAAACCAATGATACCTTGCATTCAATACAGATTTGATTTGAATGATACTTTTTGATGCTTTTTTAATTACAGAAGTGGGTGTGGCTTAAGCCACAAATCAGTGTGAAGTGCTGGAAGGTTTTACTAACTGAAACAGATTACAGATGAACCAAGAATAACATGCATATGAACTGTTATTAGATGGCCAATTAGCAATGTAGATTTCTGGAACAGGAATGCTTATTGGCTCACATATCTTGGTATTGAATGAGTGGAATGTTTGATGCAGTACTGTAAGTTGGTTGTTTGCGACAGAATATGGGATTATTCCCCAAGAATGTTGGAATGGCGGGAGATTTTTGTGCCCTTTCTTTGCCTTTCCTTTGTCTTTCTTTTTGTGCCTCATACAACAGATTCATAACTTAATCATGTGCTGAAGTGCCCATGTTTTCTGTGTAATGATGTCAAAGGTGCATGGAGCTTCTCTGTATCTTTTCATATCTTGAGGGAAAGAGATGTCTTAACATGTACATTACAATGTAGATCTATTACCAATATCAGTCTACAGGTTAGTGATATTGTTTAATGAAACAATAAAAAGGGCTTTTATGATACGTGTCTTAACAAACTGTTATGACCTTGTTGCATGTTTGTGTGTTTCCTGTGAAATAAATGCCGCTCCTTAACCAAAGGCAGGTTGACCTTTTCTTCTCTCTGTTTCCTTCTTCCTTTTGTCCTTTCCTGTTTGGCTCTTTTGGTCCCCAGTGGTCCATTTCATGACTGCTAATGAACTGTAAATAGTGTGAGAACACTGAGGTCACAGTGAATGAAGTGACACCAGATTCGGGTTATTCAGTGAAAATCCCACTTAATAATCCAACACAACTCGTGTGCACTCAGCCACTAGAACATCAGTGAGGTCAGGTACTGAAACTAGATATTCTGTTCTGGATCACAAACAGCACTTAGAGCTAGGCCATTGCTAAGAGAAAAACCTTCCGCTAGCATGCCAATGGAATTTCATAGTGTGTTAGCACTTGTTCATAGGGCATCTGAACATTTTAAGTTAGGGTGTGTTAAGTTTGGGTTACGGTCATCTGAAGCCTGTTAGCTTATACTGTAGGTATGGAAAAGACTCAATCTCTTTCAAATAGTCCCATTTTTTGGCTTTACAGCTTTAACTGAAAATACACAAACCAATATTTTTCCAGCAAAACTTACTTAATGTAATTTAAAATATCCAAGTGAAAGATATAATAGCTACAGTTCAGGAGAATAAAAAATAAATAAAACAAGAAATATTGACATTAATAAAGGATCACCCCACCATTTTTGTAAACTCAATCAGGTGTAAGTAACCACCATTTCCATTGCAGACCATGGTTACTGGCTTCCACCGGTGATCAATTGTAATCAGTGAAGTATAAAAACAGCTGCTCCTGGAGCTTGGAAAAGAAACTGACAGCAAACAACTGACTGGGTGGCAAACCACCTTCAAAAGATCTCAGGGACAGAGTTGTGGACAGATTTAAGGCAGGAGATGGATACAAAAAAACCTCAAAGGCTTTAGCAATCCCAAGAAGCCGGAAAGTCCATAGTTAAGAAGTGACAAGAATTTGGTACTAATACCCTTCCTGGATCTGTCTCTCCAGACTGGATGGAAAACCAAGTTTGAAAAACAAAACCAAGCAATGGCCACTTTAGTTACAGGAGTTACAGGATTTTATGGCAGAGTGGTCATTGTGTGCATGTGACAATTTCAGAAGCGCTCCACAATTGTGACTTATGATAAGGCTGCAAGAAAAATGTCACTTCTGAAGAAAGGCCACAGTGAGGCTTGTTTGACCTTTGACAGAAGTGGAGAAAGGTCTTATGGTCAGATTGGATCAATAAGACCAAAATTTGACCTCAATACCAAGCAGTACATCTGGTGGCAGCTCACCATCCACAGCTCACCATACCTACAGTAAAGCATGGAGGTGGCAGCATCCTGTTGTTGGGTATTTCTCTGCCATAAGGTCCTGGGGCTCTCGTTAGGGTAGAATGAAAAATGGATGGATCAAAATACAATCAGATTCTTGAGGAAAACCTGTTATCCTTTACCAGAAGATGGGCAGAATGTCCACCTTTCCACATGACAATGACCCAAACCACACAGCAAAATTGACCACACAGTGGCTGAAGGAGAAAAAAGTGATTGTGGGGCCCAGACCTAAATCTCATCCAGTCTGACCAAACTTTCTGTTCAGTAATGAAAGTGGGGAAATATTGCTCAATCTACAGTAGATGTACAAAGTTAATAAAGAAGTATCCCAACAGGCTGAAGGCTGTAACTAACCCTAACCCTAGGTTGTTGAACAAAATATTGATAATATGCTGTTGCTGATAAATCGGCAACCACCTACTGCTTTCTCTTTCATATTTATGCACTTAACAAGAATTCACCAAAGGCCCTTTTGCTTCTGTCTGAAATATTTTATTAAGCAGTAAATGCTGAGAGTTTCCTAATCGGCCAGGTTCCATTTTTGCTCCCTCTGTCCTCCATTTCCCCCCTCATTTTCTCTAGCTTCCCCTCGCTAGCAGCGCAGCATGGCTGCAGGCGACATGGGAAGCCAACGAAGCAGCAGGATGGAATGAATTATTCTTCTTGATGTTACTGCTGATCATATCAGTTATATGGTGAATTATTTTTTTTGACAAAAACAAGCAGGGGACAAGTAGACCTACAAACCACTGCTGTATATCATCTAAAATATATATTTAATTTTATTTGTATGGGTCATCAGAGCACAGTATGTGAACATTTTGTGATAAATCAACAAAAATGACAAAATAAAACGTTTCGCTCACTTGCGTTAGAAAAAGTTTGACAAGTAAACACCATGGCTGTTGTTGGAAATGACAGTTTCAACACGCCTGTAGTAATGAAGTTTTCCACAGCATTGTTGCTCAGGTTCGGCCTGTATTCAGTTCCCCAAAGTGTCCTTCTCACAAATTCAGATTCCTCCATTAATTCCACCTCATGATGCTCCCACCACCATACTTCACTGTGGGTGTGGGGATTTCGGTATCATAGACATAATCCAAACATTTTGTTTCGTCCGTTCAGACAATGTTACTCTTTGCATGTTACTGGTGAATGTAACACATTAGAAGTAAAACAGCACAAATGTTGTAGCATATTTTATATTTTATTCCTTCCAACATACTGAACATGCCCAATAGAGATTTGTACACTAAATTGATTGATAATGATAAACATATTCACTGAAAAATGTTAAATTTACTTAGAAAATCATTAATACATGTAATTAGACTGGCAGAGTTCATAATTGTTCCCTGATTTTCTTCATATTTCTAAGTACAGGTCAAAAGACACTGTGTGTAAACTGGAAATGGGTGGCTGCAGTGGAGGTTTATTAAATATGACAACTAAAGTGGGAAAAATGAAGAAATTAAAAATTCAGCTTTCCCTTTCACTGTTTACAGAACTCTTGGGTTATATACATCCCTAACGAAACCAGCTGAAACTCTTCAGTACTGTTAATACAATATATACAGTCCTCTCCAACTTATTATGTAAAATATAATAAATCATATTTGCATTGATATATGAGACCCACAGGAATCTCTGTTCCTTATACAGAGGACTTTCAATGATACTATGTAGGTGTTTTACTCTGTGTGTGTGAGTCACAGCGAGAAAGTGGGAATTGATCCTTCTCCAGTGATTTGTACATATTGATTTCCGCTCAATAAGAGGCCCATCACACAAAGAGCTTTTTGTCAAAACCAAATGTGTATTAAACCAACAACAGCACTTACTGCACAGAAACAGGTCAAACAAAATCTGAGTGGAAATATCATTTGGCAGCAGGCACCAAAACAGTTTGGCATGCAACACCCACCCTATTATTTTCTCCTTCCTCATACACACACCCCAGTGCACAAAACTCAAGGCCCATACCTGGCACTTCAGAACTGTAAGTGATCAGGCTATTGAGTTAAACCAAGAACCATACTGCAGAGGAATGGTTTTCACCACCAACTGTGCATTCCGCTCTTCAGCCCTAAATAATCTACAGATAAAAGTAATAAAGTAATTCAAAAGCACAATTAATACAATTCAGTTTTTGAAAAAATCCAACAGCCAACTGCATCACGAGCTAACACCACTCTGCCATGCTCAATGGAAAAGCTTTTCTACAGCGCCCGCTTTGATTTGAGGCTATACCTGTACCCTGGTTACCGTGCAGCCTGGATACGCCCATGGCAAAGGCAAATATCGACCGGACACGTCCTAGTGACTGTTACGAAGGCGATGTTTCAGCCCAGCACACTGACAGAGTCTACTCTATATCACTCTTATAGGATTTGGAAAACTAAAGGAAACTGGAAAAATGTTGCAACTTATCAAGCATTCAGACATTCTGGCCACTTTATTAGAAACACTCACCATGTATCTACACTCATTATCCAATTTATCAGCTACACTGATTATTTTTGGTAGTATCCTTTTCCCCATTCAGTAATAATCAGGGCCCTCACAGGAGCACGTTATTTGGATGGTGGATTATAAAATGAGTGTGTATGAGTCAGTGAATGTGTTTTTATACACACACACACATAATATGTATGTG
>JBBIGC010092402.1:0-10070 GCA_037576955.1 Lepidarchus adonis
CACACACACACACACACACACACACACACACACACACACACACACACACACACACACACACACACACACACACTTAGCCCTTCGCTTCTCAAATACAAACCCTCTGTCTTTATTCACAGGGAAATGGCCTCTGTGTTGCTGCCATTGAATCCCAAGTTAAAAGAATACAAAAGGCAGCTTCTTTGTTGGCTCTGCACAAGATGCATAAAGGCTCTTCCTTGCTGTAGGCAGAATTTTGAGGGGTTAATTAGCGGCTCCAGGGATTTGTCCAGGTGGAGAACTGTTTGAAAAACTCTCACTTTGTTTGAGACAGCATGCCGGAACTCACTTTCGTTCTCCACAGTCTAAACATGATGAACTGGGCTGATGACACCACCAGAAACATGCAGCACATGCACATGTTAGACATGCATCTCTGTGTAAGCACTTGATGAGGACCATATGATTGTGGGAAGCTAAGTGTCATGAAAGGGGGCTTTCTTCTTGTGGAATTTATGGAGTAATCTAACCCCCAACTCTCATGCTGTCACGTCTGACTCATCTGATTCTTGAAAACAATCTAGACCAAAGTACTATTGGGTACAAGGGAGAAAACTAGGGAGACAAATCATCTCCAGAAGATAAAATGGTCTCCAGTTCATGGACCAGTTGAGTTCAGACATTGCCTCTCCAGGGGTTTTGATGTCTGAAATGAGTTGAGAATGTGCAGAGGTTTGTGTTCTGCTCATTGCCTTCTTGGCAGAAGGAGAGCTCTATGGTGGGTTTATAGCTTTAGAGAAGCCAATCAGCAGAAACATAAAGATCTGTCTGCCAAAAAGGTGCAGCAGACAAGAGATCATATTTACAGTGCTGAGACTATTATTAGAAATGTAAGTAATATATTTTAATATAGCTGATTTTCTATGTGTGTACTTGATTGTTTCTTATTTTCAGTTATTATGTAGTTAATAAACAGCAGGAGTTGCTGCCTCATATTTGTGAATAAAATGAGAGGCGTACTCTCTGTATTGTGTATCAATTCAGTCATGATTTCACCAATTAATCATTGTTCTTTTCTCCTCCTGGTGTGCTAAATACATTGATGGACAGGACAAATATTAGTGCATTCCAGTCCACGGTGCACAGTTCTGTGGACCAATTGCTCTGTCAGTTGGAAAGACCAGGAACCTGACCCCAGAACATTCCACACCATGCCTCTCATATAAGGTGGTGAGGTAGTGTTTTTGTAGAGTCAATGATTAAGAGGTTTACCTTTTAACTAATTTAATCTCAAGGACATTTTGCGAACAAAGAGGTTTTCTTTTCTCTTCCTCAGAAATAACAAATCAAGAACAAACTGCAACTCTGTAATGAAATCATAGACAAAGCTTGGTGGGAATATTTTAATTATGGTCACATCTGGATTAACAGGCATTTACTTTGTGACCAGTTTCTCCAGTGTTGAATGATGTTGATGTAATAACACTGACGTGTCTATGTAACAAAATCTGATATCAGTCTGTCACTCTCAAATAAGGTAAACTATAACTGACTTTACTACACCATCTGCAGCTTCCTTCTATCTTAAATTAACTTAAATTTATTTTGTTTTACATGTATAAAATGATCAATATTTTCCTTTAGTTTATGAGTAAACACTGCTGTTTGCAACATTCATGGGTATCTTAAATGTTGGCATATTAAATAGAACTGTTAATTGTATGTTGGTAATCGTTTTTATTCAGTTTGATCATGGTACTTTTAGAAGGTCACCTTGTAAAGAGCTTCAATTAAAATGTAATTATAAGTAGTTTAGAAGTAGTTTAAACTGATATGTTGGAATAGATTCTGCTTTTTGGAACAAGCATTACTTTCTCCAATGGCCTTTATTACTTGCATCAAGTTTGAGACTTAAGTCGTCAGTTTTATTTCTAAAGCTCTTTTTACAGCTGTCACAAAGCAACTCTGGGTCTGAATCTGGGTCCTAATGCAGGGGTGTCAAACTCAGGTCTTGGAGGCCAGTATCCAGCACAGTTTGGAAGTTTACCTCCTCAAACACACTCATTCAGTCTGACAATTAACAGGTGATTTAAAACAGGTGTGTCTGAGCAGGGAAATCATCAAACTGTGCAGGACACCGGCCTCCAGGACTACTATACAATATGTGAATTGAATGGTCCTTCAGTTAAATCTTAGTAATCGCTAGTCATCACATTTTCATGTTGTATCCATGATGGTCCATCTTATCTTTAGATACCATTATAATCTGCAGTGTCAATATTTCTAAGGTAACTCTTGTTCCTTATCGACCTTGGGTTTGTGAGACACTAGATAAATGTAATGTTCTTGTTGTAGTTGTTGTTCTGTGTTCATTTTTATGACATATTCATTCTGTGTTGTCACTAAAACATAAGCACAGGACTGATAATTTTCACAGAACCTAGTGTAGGCTGTTGTAGATGTTTATCTCTGAAAGAAACGATTGTTCTGCAAAGTCATGAAAATGAAACCACTGTGCAATTTAGATGGTTGAGAGCAGCATGTGATGGTAAAGCATCAAATATAGAATTAAAATTGCCCACGGTACAAGGCCGTTTATTAATGATAATGAAGGTATTATGTGGCCAAGTCAATGAGAATGTTGTGTATTTATATAAATGTCTTAGAAAATCATGCTTTTGTTCCGTTAAGGTGATGCTGATGTATGTGAAACTTTTATGCAAGAAATTAATTTATACAGGGATGATTAAGCATTTTTGTCTCTGCAGTTTGAAGACCCTCTTCTCTGAACATGTTGTACATGTGAATACAGCAATTCCTGAGTTCTTAACATTTATTATTAAAAAGTACCGTTACTGTTATTTATAGTAAATTTATTTATGTCCAAGGAAATTATGTATAACTGAATAATATGCATATTAATGCATAAGAATATTGCAGAACTGCCTTATTAGTGATTGGATTTGCACCTGACTAGGATTTTGAGCTGTACATGTTGAAAAATACAAAATTAAAACTGTGTGTGTGTGTGTGCACATGCGCATAGAAAAGAAAACCAAATACTTATATCTAACAACTGACGTTGTCACAAAGCAGCTTTACAGAGTTTATAGAATCTGGGTTCAAACCCCCAGAGGCAGGAAAAACTCACTGATTCTAGAAAGAAACCTTGAAAGGAACCAAGGCTCTGAAGGGGAACCCATCTTCATATGGTCGACATAATATAGTTCATGTTAAGGAAGAAAAATGAAGATCTGATATTTGATTCAGGTTGACTTTAATGTGAAGTGAAACAGAGTTTCCGTCATGTCTTCTCTTAGCTTTAGGTGGATGTATCAGGTTATTGTTGATGAACAGAATAAAAACATTTTAAAAAATCTACCCGCAGTTATAAAGTAACATTCTTAGAGTCCATTTCATTAACGTTAATGTTGAATAGAAGCACAGCGGAAAGTGCTTATGAAGGAGGGTTTTAGTGAAATGGTAAGGTGATATTGATTTGGGCCTTCAAACTCATGCTGCATTTATTTCAGGCTTAGCGTTAGAGTTGATTTAATGGTCTAATATATTTCTGAGTGCAGTGGACTGTATTTTTACAGCTGTTCATCCTTCAACAGCTCAGTGAAAATATTCCCACTCATTTGAAAAAACAGTTCCCTCTAAATGCAGTGTGTTTGAAGTAGTCAGGCCAAAAAAGAAGCAATATTTTTATTTTTTAGATGATGTTCTACCACAATTTTATCTTTATTTTTTCAGAGCCTGTAATTTTGGAGCTGCAAATAATTTCAGTAATATTTTGGTTCATTTGATCCATGTTCACTTCTTGTTTTTAATTATTACGTGCTGTACTGAGGGGAACCTTTTTAAAAGGCATTCTTTTAGCAAGTATTCCATTTCAGTCATAGGATTTTGGCTGGACATCTGTTTTGCTGTTTTGTTTTGGGCATATGAATTTGTCAAAACAAGATGCACATACATTAAAATGCTAAATTTACTTGGTTTGGTTTAGTTAGTTTGGTTTGATTGATTATGCAAATGACAATTAATTGTGCAAAATATTTTGCACAGGTCAAATTTCATGTAATATTTTTGGTGTCATTTTATATTTCACGAATAACATGTAAATTATGTAGAGGATGTGTAATTTCTTTTACTTTATGTACTTGAAAATGTACAAAAAAAAGTAGCACTTGTATTCGACCATTAATGCCCAGACATCTGCATAGAACCGCATATGACTATCCAGCTAGTAATGATGTAAATCCAAACAAGCGATTCCTTGTATTCCTAAGATGCTTTTGCCTACATGGGATCTTTCCTCCAGAGAAAAAAGCAAAATACAAACATGAAGGGCAAAAAGTCTGAGCTGGAATTTCAGAAAAGAGCAGAGTGTGTGTTAGATTGGAAATGAAGATGTGCGTTAATCTTGCAGCACACTGAAACAGGAAATGGCTGACAGAAGGAATGCTGTCGCTCCCCTTGCCTGTCTCAGTAGGGCTTTTGGCTCTGTCGTTGGTTGGCTCTCTACTTCATACAACAGCTTCATATAAACAAACCATTCCCAGCACCTATTAGAGAGGATCTCACACTGACCTCTTTATAAAGCAGAATATTGCTTTTCCAAAGCACAGGAACAAAGACAACACTGGGAAGAAGTCACATCGCAATGTTATGCGATTGTAGTGTAATTGGAAAACTAGAAGGCGAAAGTTTATGAATAAACTTCGAGAGTTTGGCTTGAAATGTATTTTCTTACGCTCGGCTCTGGGGTTCATTTACTTACGCACACTCAACCCAGGGGCGCACTTACATTAGCACAAGACCCAGGGACACACTTGCTTTAGCACAAGACACAGGGGGCGCACTTACTTTAGCACAAGACCCAGGGACACACTTACTTTAGCACAAGACACAGAGGGCGGACTTACTTTAGCACAAGACCCAGGGGGCGGACTTACTTTAGCACAAGACCCAGGGCGTGCACCTACGTTAGCACAAGACCCAGGGGGCGCACTTACTTTAGCACAAGATCCAAGGGGCGCACTTACTCACACAGAGGCCTTAATGTTCTGGGTGTATGAGACCATCACGACCATGCGTGTAAAGTTGAACTTAATATTCCACCTTAAATAGTGCATTGAAGCTTAAGCATTTTAATGGAGAAGACCCATATTACTCTTCACTTTCTATTGACTTTGCATTGCGCCTATGGGATTTCCCATGTAAAAAAGTTTCTTTCTTTATTATTATTTTTCGCTTTCTTCCGCATGGTGAAGGCATGTATTAATAGATCTGGGTAAGTAAGTGTACCCCAAAATTTGATTATGGGGCCTATCCCTAGGCATGTATTATTACTGTATATCTTCTAATAATAGCCTGTCTCTTTTAGTCGCCCGTTTCCAAAAAATAGAAATAAACGCCGGTCTCCAATAGTAGCAAACTCGTTCTCTTGTAAACGGCAATCTGAAATGAGACCCACTGCTTTCCGTAGACCAAAACAAACTCTAGCTCAGCCCCTTTTCTACCCCAGCGCTGCCCCACGCCGTCTCCATGAGAAACACACAAAGATAAGCCGTCTGAGAAATGAAAAAGGGATTCGTCACGCTGAGGATTTTCATGCATTCGTCAGAAGATGTGGTTTTTGTGCGCACGCATTACCCAGGGGACGCTATTATAGAGCAATTATGGTAAGTGACCCGCCTATGTTTTCGTTAGAAAGCATACTATTCGTTAAAAATGCTGTCAGTCACTTCTGGGAAGCCTGAGATTGGCTAGGAAGTAAAATGTGAGACCTGAACCACACGGCTGCTCGTGAAACAAACAGTATTTTATGAAAACTAGTTCATTCACAGCAAATAACAACAAACGGATTTTATGGAGGACATGTTTAGCTGTTGAACCATGTATAATATTATATGTAAGCTTGAACTGGGTGGTCAGAGAGAGTTCGTGAAGACGTGTTGCTTTACTATTTACTGAACACTGCGTTTCTCCATGAAAAAGTGAGCAAGCTTTTGGACACATCCCTGCTGCTGGAGTCAATACTTCAGATCATTTGAATCTAAATTATTTTATGTTGAGCTTATTTGGGCGTAATTTACATTTTAAACATGTTTAAAGATCACCGTTTTAAAAGGAGGCTTCTCCTTGTGTAAATATTAGCACACTGCTAAGCTTAGTCGCGTCATCCAACTCTCTATCTCTATCTGTGGGTACAGATTCAAAAACCGAATGTTTGGTTTATAAAATTTGAGTGCACGGATTGGAAATTCGTGGGTACGGTTTATTCATCCGTGGGTGCGGTTTATAAACTGAGGGAACGGATTGCGAATCCGTCGCCACAGATTGTTTTTTTTTCTCCTGCAGGTAACGCTGCGGTCTCCGTACTTTAATAATACTGTACTGCTGCATAATAATTTCATTAAATGTTGAAATGTTAATCTAGTGATTTGTGGTCGTGCTATTTGAAATACAACCACCGTTCCGTCTGTGAGTAGAATAATAGCCTGTCTCTAATAAACGCCTGGTCGTCCGAATAACTTTTTAAATAGTAGCCGGGGCTAGAAGATATAAGGTATATGTGTATTATATGTTGGCCCCATTCATTTTGAATGGAAAGGCCCTATAATTCAATTTAGGGGGCGTACTTACATATGCACACCTACCAATACAAGTCTACAGCATTCAAAATAAATAATAATAATAATAAAGAACCAGGAAGTTAACATGGGAAATCCCATAGGCGCAATGCAAAGTCAATGGAAAGTGAAGAGTAATGTGTCTTCTCCATTCAAATTTGAATAGGAGAAGGCACATAATAAGTATAATAATAGAGAAAACAACAGTTTGGCTTTTTCAAGCCAAACTAATGACATAAATGTTCCCACATACATCATTCCCTAATAGTACTAATTATAAATACAGCTTTAGAACCTCAATTTTAAAGGAAAGTTCAAAGGTCTGGTCGTTTGTAACAGGGAAAATACGGTACTGCAATACTGCTTCACACTGTGACTGCAATGTGCCGTCCAGTACATCAAAAAATATTAGCAATCAACATAATTATTTTTTAAATCATATTATTTATATATAATATTTAATAATTAATATTTATTAATGTTAATATTATGTATTTGATTTAATAAATGTCTAGATAAAATCCAAACCCTGGTCATTGGTCAAGGTAACCACAGATATTTGTGGTTTGTTAATTTAAGTTGCTCTGAACAGAGTGCAATTTAAATATATTGAATATATTACAGTATTACAGGAATCAAATTGATATATTTACAAAATGCTGTCACATTGTTCAGAGGAAACATTAGAATTCATTACTTACTGTTATCAGGTAATTAAATAGAAGAATTAGAGACTTTTGTTTAATTGCCTTTTACAAAATGGGTTCCCATTTTACAGAGTGGGTTCCCCTTCTGATCTTTGGTTCTGCCCAAAGTTTCTTCCTCCAGCTGAGGGAGTTTTCCCCCTACCTCTGTCACTCTTTAGCTCGGACTGTCCGCTGTGAAAAGTGCTGTAGATATAAAATTTATTTGATTTATTATTTTTGCTGTAATGTTGTTCTAGCTGTAGGCCTTCTGCCATTTACAGTATAAACTATAATAAGCTGTGCCCTTGAAGCATTCATTTTAAAGAAAAATCTCATGCTTATATCTTAAAAGCCACATCTCTTTTGTGCATTGTAGCATTTGATTTTGCAATACGGACTGCAAAAAATATTTTTCACAAGACCAGGCATTGAGGGGCTGATTTTGCATCATTGGATTGATGCAGAATTAATTCAGTCATAAAACAGTTCAATGTTTGTGAGAATTAAAGTCAAATGAAGAATTAATGACATTTCAGCTTTTTGTGACAATGGCAGTTGTGGAAAGAAAGCACTATATAAATTAACAATTTGCAATTATGGACTAAAAATATTGTGATATTGTTTATAGGACGTATTGCCCAGGCATATTGTGAATCATTTGAGATAGAAAAAAAAATCCCAATTGTTTCCCTTAAGTAGTTAATGCATTGTGGACTATATGTCCCTTTTTCTCAGCAGTGCTGTGACCGCAACAATAAATTGTTCAGACATGTTTGTGAGTTGATTTTTTTTAGCCATGTGTAACTTATTCCACTTGTGCAACCAGTTGAGGTTTGTTTGGAGGAAACAGCTAAGTGCTCAGCATCTGGTGCTGTGGTGGCAGGAGAATTTTGATTAAGATGTATCTTAGTTTGAAGAAAATTTATTACACCAGTGTTTAAGTAGGGATGTTGTGCAGCCATTATAATTGTAAATCTGATTTATTTGTGGCCCAGAAGTCTCAGATCTTAAGCATTTGTTTTAATGATGTGCATTAAGTGTTCAAGATATACTCCCCAGACTTATACAATATTAATTATGGTCCTTAGACAAGCAGTAATGTTTTGTGAAAAGCACAGCTTTTAAAAAAAGTGATCTACTACAAATACAAACAAAATACATTGAGTGTTTCTTAAGTCAATCCTGTGACAACATGAAAAAACTGCCACTCTGTTTCCAGCGACCTGCATGCCCATACAAGCTTACAGTAACAAAACCAAATCTCATCTGTGCAGCTTGTAAAACTTCTATCCATGATTTAAAAAAGAAGAAGTTTAAAATTCACTAGGTACAAATGTTTATGAGAAAAGCCATCACTGGCCTATTCAATGAGTAATTCTGTCTGTTCTGTTTCAATATTGCTAGAGAATGCTAAAAACGCTGAGTCCCAATAGGGCTCTGTAGATTTTTTTTTGTGCAGTATTTGGCAAGGTTCTTTGTTTGCAAATAATCTTTCATTCTAGTCTTCCTCAGACTGAAATCCCTTTCAGCTCTTCAGAACTTTTATTCTGTCTCTGATCTGATTTTACACTGAAACACTGAATAAACCCTTTCAAACCCATTTAGCATGCCATCATTATTTAGTAATTATTATTGTCTCAAGCAGTGGATTTTGATTTTATAATCTCTTTTATTTCAGTGGATTGGCTTTGTTTTCCATTCACTAAAGTCAAATATTTGATCTCTGAAACAAAGTCCATGTTTAACATGGGGTACAGCAGAATGTGCCCAGTATGTAAAATAGGTCAAAAACAGCATTACACTGTCTCATTGAGTCTGTATATTTTTTAGTTACTTTGAAACCTTTTGAATATTATATATTCAATCACTCCTTTAAAATATGTAATTTAATAATAAACTGTGCTTCCAAGACTTTGAGATTAAAATACTAATAAATGTGCTAATAAACTGCAACAGTAGTGCCACATAAAATACTATAAGAAATAAAAAACAATAGTTTTCTTTGGAAAACATTCACATTATGTGCTGTTCAACACTACCTTGTAACTCTTGATACCTGACAACAGTGTCTTCTGAACTATTTAAAAATCTTTTTACTGTAACTCACCAGCAGAAGTGAAAGTTCTGTACCTATAAGAACAATATCCACAATGTATTCAGGGAAGTGTGACAATTTATAAATGACTTTGAATTAATTAAATATTCACCATGCCCTAAATGGTTGGATGCCACAGGGTCAGTCATAAAATTAAAACTAATTGTCTAATATTTTGCATGTCTCCATTGTGCAACCAAACCAGCTTTGACCAATTGAAGCATTAACTCCACAAGACCTGAAGGTGTGCTGTGGTATCGAGCATCAAGACTTGCAGATGCTCTTTTTGTTTAAGTTGTGAGGGGATGGGACTACTTTGTCCAGCTTACCTTATGTAGGGACCTAAAATATTTGTAGGTAGTGGAGGCCTAGTGGTTAGGACCACTGAGGAGAGCTTGAGCAAGGTGATCTTTCACATATTGTGTATGTGTGTTTTATGGTAAGGAGTAGTATTTATTTAATCTATATGTAATGAAGCTCAAAAGTGAGAATACGTTGATACATTTCATACCTTGACAGAATTTATAGTTTCTTAACCATTTTTCAGAGAATATGAATGATAACACCAAAACTTTTCTTTCACTTAGTTCGTTAGTGTCATGATTGTGGTTAGTGAGGAAGCCAGAGCAAGGGGATCGTGCTAAACAACATTTAATAAAGACAACACAAGAA
>JBBIGC010092473.1:0-10067 GCA_037576955.1 Lepidarchus adonis
GCTGTGATGTTTTGGGGCTGTTGCTGGGCAACACAGACTTTAAACTCCCTACACAGATTCTCTATTGGATTGAGGTCCGGAGACTGGCTAGAACACTGCTGTCTGGAAGATCCAGACATGCTTCATCTTCAATGCTCTCATTGATGGAAGGAGGTTTTTGCCCAAAATCTCACAATACACTGCCCCATTCATCCTTTCCTTAATACGGATCAGTCGTCCTGTTCCCTTTGCAGAAAAGCAGCCCCAAAGCTTAATGTTTCCACCCCCATGCTTCACAGTGGGTATGGTGTTCTTGAGATGCGACTCAACATTCTTCCCCCTCCAACATGGCGAGTGGCATTGATACCAAAGAGTTCCATTTTGATCTGTTCTGACCACTGGATTGGATCATCCCGGTCTTGTGCAGGTGTACAATCTTGTCCCTGGTGTCGTTAGACAGCGCTTTGGTCTTGGCCATGGTGGAGGTTGGAGTCTGACTGTTTGAAGGTGTGGACAGGTGTCTTTTATACAGATAACAAGTTCAAACAGGTGCATTAATACAGGTAAGGAGTGGAGGATAGAAGAGCTTCTTAAAGAAGAAGTAACAGGTCTGGGAAAGACAGAATTCTTGCTTGTTGGTAGGTGTTAAATACTTATTTTCTGCACCGTTATACATATATATTTTTTAAATAATCATGCAATGTGATTGTTTACATTGTCTCTCAAAGTTGAAGTGAACCTATGATGAATATTACAGACTCTACTAAATTACTTTTTTGCCCGACTGCATATAAGTACATGAAATAAGCTGCATCTGAATGTATTGTTTACATTCACATTATGCATATTTTACAAAATGCAAAAACTCTACTTGAATAAGAAAAATAAAACAAATATTTCTATATGATTAAAAGAAGGGTAAAATGTTTTCCAGCTATACATTCTGCTCTTACAGAGTGTGATAAACACATCTACTAATACTGGTTTGAAACTTCGGTCAAACCTAAATATCTGTTCAATGCTAATATCAATTTTCTTTCTTTCTTTTTTTTCTAGGATACTTTTTAATTGCTTAAATTTTTTATTCCCCCCCTTCTCTTTATCTCTTTTTTTTTTACAATGCAAACAGAACTTTGTACATCCAGAGAGAGTTACAATTTGTTACAGAGGGATAAAAATAAGTTAATAATAATGACAAAAATAAAATAAATGAGTAGCCCCATAGAGTCTCAGTGCGTTACACTTACATAATCAGGTCTCAGCGTAAAGAAATATTTAACCCATTTCTTCCAGTGTGCTAATATCAATTTTCAAGCAAATATTGATCAATATCAAAATGGTTCCATCATCATTGCTCATCCCTAATTTGAAGTATATGGCTGTCAGAAAGAAATGGACGTTGCTTTTATTAGTTTGCTGCTCATTGAGTAATTCTGTTTAAAGCACTCTTAAGTGCACAGTGAAATATTTGTATTCAGCTAGCGTTACCATAGCGACCAGAGAGCATTAGGAGGCAGAGAGGAGGACGTTACTCTCAATGTTGTTGCCGCATTTCAGGAGGACGCTGCTAATTAAGTTACATAATTACACAGTGGATTCACGTTTATTATTATATTCACAAAATACCACAGTTTTTTTGTTGGTTCATTTTACTTTGCTGTATTTATCTGCAACATCTTAAATGCCGGCCCATGAAAATATTGTCTGACATTAAACCGCTAAAAAGGTTGGGGACCGCTAAGCTAGCATGTCTTTCTATAGCAGCAGTACTGTCTGATCTAATAGTATGTAAATGTAACCATACACAGTTATACAGTATGGATATAAAGAAATAATCATACAGTATTACACATGTGTATAATACAAAAACTATGCTAGTCTCTGATACACGCTAGTACTCACCCAACGGCGATGAAGAGGATGAACGTAAAGGTCAATCCACAGAGAGACACTCCACAGCCAATGAAACTGAGAATCTGCAGGCCTTTCTCATTCTTCTGGCTCCACTACAACACACACACACACACACACACACACACACACACACACACACACACACACACACACACACACACACACACTATCTGTCTTTCTGTGCTGAGTGTACAAGCTCTCCCTGTGTTTGTGTGGGTTTCCTCTGGGCTCTCAGTTTCCTCCCACAGTCCAAAAGCTTCTGGTTTAGGTTGATTGGCAACTCTAAATTGCCCATAGGTGTGTTCTCTGTGTTGCCCTGTGATGTCCAGAGTGAACCCTGCCTTGTGGCCATAGTCAGCTGGGATTGGCTCCAGCTTCCACACAACCCGAACTGGATAAGTGATTTGGATGAATGAATTTTAAACGGTCAAAAGTAATTTAATGGAGATGTCAAAACATTGTGATATATTTGCCACATCTTGACGCAAGCAAAAAATATTGCAAAAATATTCATACTGCACCGTTTAAGGTGGAACACTTATTTAAGGAGGCATCGCACGTTTGATATTCTTCCTGATTAATTTTTTTTCCTATAAAAAGACACTTTACACTCATCAAATATATTTATAGAGTAAACAGAGAGCTCCTACTGAAAAACAACTGCACTCTTCTGTCCATGAGGGCTGGAAACTTTTTCAACTAGGTGGCTTGTTACTGATGTCGGAAATATAGTCATTTACTGCACTGAGCATAAAACCAGCTGTGGTACAAGCATATTCAATTCATATTGTACAGAACTGCATCTAAAATATCTATTTAGAATATTTAAATCCTAAATTGTTTAATTTATGAACATGTATTAAATAAAATGAAATCCATATTAAAGTGATTCCAGATATACAGTCATATGCAAAGACAGGTAGTCCTCAACTTACGACGGGGTTCCGTTCCTCTGTGTACATCGTAAGTACAATTTTGGTGTAAGAAAAAAAACCTTTTTATACGTGTCTACGTGTGTAATTCCCTGGGGCCATTCCTCTGCCATTCCACCAGAGGGAGACACTCACCCACCCGAGGTTCTGTATTGAATTTTTCTGAGCGTTTTATTATATTTACTATCACTTTCACATTCACACAAAAAAAAAAAACAGGTTTGGGGCAGCAACGTAACCACAAATCATCATAAGTCGGGTGCATTGTAAGTCGTGGACCCCTTGCAATATGTTTGTGCATGTTTTTACATGCTTTTGCAAATGTTAAAATGTAAAATGTGTCCTGTAAAAATGTTATGGCACATTATATCCAACACAAACAGAAAATGATACAAAAGTTTGGTGATTAACCTGATCAAGGACTCGTTTTTCAACGTGCCTGTTCATTGCCAGGTTTAGTGAGTGTTTAATCAAAGTGTTTAAGCTTTTGCGCACAACAATAATATAATTAAATCAATAATTCATTTAACAATTAATCAAGGGTGTTTAAACTTTTGCACATCACTTTTTCAATATACAGGGGGTCCTCGACGGGGTTCCATTCCTCATTCTGTGTCTTAAGTTGAATTTGGACCTAAGTTGTAACCCCTTACATAAGCGTCTACTGTGTTTTGCCCTGGGGCTATTCCTCTGTCAGTCCACCAGAGGGAGACATTTACCCACTTGTCGCATTTGTTTAGCATTTTCTGAGTGTTTTATTAAAGAAACTTTCACATTTTCCTACCACGAACCCCCCCAAAAACATGAATTTTCGTAAGTCAAGTACATTGTAAGTCAAGGACCCCCTGTATTTCTTCAAATTGTATTTATTTTCAAAACCCAATCAATGTAATACTTCAGATTCTCTTGCACTTTTGTCAATTGCTCAGATTGTTAGATCACTGCTGCTTTCTGGTTTGTCTGATCATGAGGAAGCAAAAGCCCTACCTGCACATCATATATCTGTAAGAGTAGAGCAAAGTTGGTGGTATGGTTGCAGTAACAGGATGTAGAGTCAAGTCGTGAGGAGGTGACCTCACAGCCCTCGGTTGACCATCCCCCTCCATTCTCTGGCCTGAAGAGGGATAAAAAGCAGGCATGACATAACTGACCACTGCTGGAGCAATATTTAGAGAAATATTACCATGAGAACAGCACACTCACATGAGGCCAAAGTCCCAAAAAGCACAGATAGGATTATAAAACATCCCGGAAGTGTTCTGAAGAGAGACAGAGAGCACATTATGATGCTTTTGACCATCAGATTTACACAGTTAACTTTACACTGAAGTTTGCGTCTTTGGGTTTGCGCTACAGCTAAAAGCTCATAAAAGATTAAATGCCATCAGCTAGCTCTGTACAAACTGTATTCTGTTCCTTTTTACATTATGGTATCAAATACATTGCCAAAGATCATTATAGGAGTCTCTGCAGCCATCTTGGTGACTCTGACTTCCTTTCCAATTTCCACTGTGATGAAACATGAAAATTCAGTTGATATCTATAGAAATATATCACAATATAAATCAAATTTCTATTTGATATATATCTATTTCTGTCCATCTTAAAACATTTATTTTTCCTACTAAGTAAGATGTGAAGAGGTGAATTTTTGGTGTAGCATTAGCATTTTACTAGGTAAAACACCATCATTAAAGAAAACAAAGAAACAAATTTTTGTAAGTGGAAAATGTTGTAAGTCGAGGACCCCCTGAAATAGCAAAGTAACAAAATCTGTTTCGCTGATGTATACTGTAAAAATGCAGAACTACACTGTAACAATCAACCTCAACTATCAAGTATCAGCAACCGAGGCACATGATTGAGGATGGTATGTTCATTACATTAGCTTTGTACCTGGTAGGGCAAAACAAATGAAGCAATCAACAGACTATTGTAGATGGTCTACCACAGGCTATAGGAGAAAACATTTTTCAACAAACAATATCAATAAACTAATAAACCCTACCTGAGTGCTGTGCTGCAGTGTAAACTGCACTCCCAAGCTAAGCAGCTGTCCATCCCCCACCACTGTACTGGAGATGACTGATGAGCCCAAGACTGTGCCCATGTACCTGACGGGAAAAAGACGTAAAATAAGGCAGATTTGGGAAGAAAGACCAGAACGAGTCGCTCGAGAGTCAATCCATGATGCTTAATTTCTTTACTCTTTTGGGCTTACTTCAAAGAGCTGTCGGTGATGGTGGGGACAACAGTGATGTTCTCCTCTCGGTTCATCAGCATCGTTAAGGAACTGTACCATGTACTCAACACAGCAACCTTCTGGAAACCTTAACATACACAAACACATTGAGTGAAACAGTTCACTCTGTATTTAACAGAGCAACTCCCATGATGCCTGAACACACAGGCAGCCCAACATAACATCCAAACATCTCCTGATAGAGGGGCCCTCACAGGTTCAAGTCCCGGTCCAGGTTCCACTGAGGTACCGTCCTGCTACACCGCTGCTTGAGTGCTGCTGATGTGGACGTGTGGATGTTTTTTTTTTTCCATTTTATTCATTAATTTTTGGAATGTAACATTATGGTATTTACAATTACAGAAGTTCCACTTCTTCATATCACCCTAAATTCGGCGAGAGCGGCGAGAGTGTCAGACTTTCTGGGCGACTGCGACCTAATGGTTGGAGAAAACCGGCAAGTTGCTGGTTCAGTCCCCAGGACTGGAACTGAAAATCTTAGGGTAAGTGAGAAAAACCTGCTTTCCTCCACCCATATCCATGGGTGAAGTGCTCTTAGCAAAGGAATCTACCTCCCAAGCTCAGGGTTGGTCCTGGAGGACCGGCATCCACCACACATTGGTAGCCCCCCCCCACACTAAACCTGGCATTTAACGGGAACCAGGTGTGGACACGGACCCTCCAGGTCTAGAGTTGGACATCCTTTCCCTGCAGCTCGCTGAGCATCTTGGTTGGTGTTGTAATCGTTACTTTACGGTAACAAGCTATGATGCAGTTCAGCCACAGCCAATCAGATTTCAGGAGTGATCTGTTGTAGAGAACCCTGTAAACGCATCCATGCGATCTTACTACACTTTACAGACAATGAAGTTGGGGTTAGTAAACTGCTAAGGCAAGTTTTCCCATTATTTATGACATGTCCCTACCATGAAGCATGGGCCAAGGTGCCTGACAGTGTAGGAGGGAACTCCATGCTAACTGTAGTGCCATAGCATGCAAATCAGTGTGGGTTGAAATCAGTAATGTTAACTTCATACATTGAGACATGATAAAGTTGGCAACATTTTTACTATGCAACCCAATTCATTTCTCCAAAAAAACAACCCACCATCCAAAAAAACCCACAATCATACCCCACTTGCAGTCAGTCAGCACAAAGAAACGGCGCCACGGACAGATGCCTCCCTCTGGTGGTGAAACTGGGGCACAGCACCAGGAACACTATAGACTTAATTATCAATTATCATTAATCCTACATTATCGGCTTTATTCGGTTAAATCAGAACACTGGGAAGCACTTGCCCAGGCACTGCTGAGGTCCCACTGCACTGCTTCCTGGGATATCACTGCTGATAGTCACATTTCATTATGGTGCTCATTGTGTGATGGCGTTTCTAAAAAGTCCAAGAGAAAATCAGCATTTCAGAGAGTAGAGTCACCATGGAAATCTGTTCTGGTGATAAGCCAAGACTTTAAGATTTATTCTGAAAATGTGTCATTGTAAACACATCCCATCACACAAGATGCAACACATTGACCTCTGCATTTAACCCATCCACACGTGGAGCAGTCTACATGTAATAACAGCACAGAGGGAGCAGTGTAGCAGAACAGACTGACGGGGCCCAAGTGCAAGGGGAATGTAAACAGAGGTACACCCTCGCACATTAATCCAATTAATGTCCAATCCAACACTTAATAAGCAGGAACAGGGGACTATGCAGTGTGAACATGTTTCTGGGATCTGGCAACCCAGTTACACCGCCCAACAACACAGGGCTCCCCAAGAGGGACTGTGCAGCCCGGACGTGACTGGAATCTACCATCAGGCATGTCGTGGCTCTCTTCCCAAAGATACAGTACTCTTCCTACGGGGTGCTCATCGAGCAACACTGTCCTTCCCCTAACAGGACCTGCCTCCTTTCCCTTAAGTGCGTCTGGGAAAAGGGGGTCGCCAGTGTAGTTCCCGACTGGAATCCCTAGCAAACTGACAGTTTTACTGAAAGTGGGCTGAAGTCCATGGGTAAGACCCATTCCTGCCCGACCGCAACCGACTGATAGGAGCCTGCAAAGCAGCCAGGGGCAACCAGGCAATATAAAGCTGCTGATCCAGTTGACTTATATCAGAGCCTATTTACTTCAGCAATGTACCGCTCTCCTCCTGCAGTGTAGTGTCACCACCCAGGGGGATGCCCCCCCCCAAGCTGGCGTTCAATGGACACCGCCCTTACAGGTACCTGAGGTGGGAACAGTGGTACCTGGCCTGGGAATAAAACCTGAGACCATAAGTTCACCATGTAATATGCTGTTATTCTAAAACAATCCCTCTAGCTTGGTGCGCCATACTGCTAGAATCCAATAGACATGAATTAATATGGATTACTATCATGACAGGTTTAGCAGTTCTAGGCTTCAATGCCACATATCAGTGACCATGCAGACTTTTTCATGGAGAGCCTTTATCTTTACAAACACTTTTTATTGGCTAATTATTTCATTTTTCAAGAAATATATGTTTTATGATATGTAATATGTACGTTAGGGGTATTTGTGCATTCAGCCCACAGTTTAGTCTGCCCTATTGTGTTAAAAGTTATAAGAAGTGTTTCACTGTAAATACAGGGCAGCCAATCATAACAAACCCATTTACATATGGTATATCTAACATATCTACATATATTAATAAATCTGTGCCAACATTCTTCAGGAAGAGAGGTCAGGTCACCAAACCTGATTTTAAAGAGATAAGCAGGTTAAGCAGAGAAGAGCGGTACCCAGACGTCAATATGTAATGGAATCTATGAGCAGCTTAACCCGCTCTTTGGGGATCCCCCTCTCCAGGAGGACCTCACTTCCAGGTTTGGTGACCTGACCTCTCTTCCTGAAGTCTGTTGGCACAGATCCATCAATATCTTAAAATGCAGACATTAGAGCAAAATATACACCTCTGCATTTAACCCTCACATATGTGGAGTAGTAGACAGTAGTGCTGCGTGGTATCGCACTGGTGCCTGAGCAGGGACTTGACCCTGCAACCCTCTGATCACACATGCTAGGCCTTTTAAACACCAGGCCTCCACTGCCTTATGTATAGAGGAAGAGCGACTAATTGTTCATATACCACTGTTGTGCAGCTCCTTCATGCTCTGGGGTGGGACAGAAATGCAGTCCAGGCCGGTGTGATTGGTCAAATCTGAGCTGCAGAACTCAGACTCTTCAGAGGTGTCTGATACAGTCTTCTGCTGGACCTGCAATCCTGATTTAGACCATATTTCAATGTTTACACAGAAATCGAGAATACCTCTTTAAAACGCTTTGAATGATTATAGTATGATTCATTCATTCATTCATTTTCCAAACCACTTTATCCACAGGGGGTCATCGGCTTACGTTGGGGTTTCTTTCCTACGAGTGGGACATACATTGAAACTCGTTTAAATAAGCACCTACGTGTGTAATGTCATGGGGCCATTCCCCTGTGCGTCCACCAGAGGGAGACATTCACCCACTTGAGGCTGTGTTATGCCTTTTTCTGAGCGTATAATTATATCTACTTTCACTTTCATTTTTACACTAAATTTTTTTTAAAGGGGTGGGGTTTGGGGGTGGGGCAGCGACTTATGTCGTCTGTATGTCGAGGACAACGTAAGTTGAGGACAACGTAAGTCAAAGACAACGTAAGTCGAGGACCCACTGTATTTCCTGTCATTGATAAGTTGGAACCTATCCCAGCTGACTACGGGCAAACCCATCACAGGGCAACAAAGAGACAGACAAGCCACCTGAAGATGCTTAATGCCCTTGATATTATGCCAACAGTTTACATTTTGAAAAATAAACGATTATGAAAATTATGAAAAATATACATGCTTATAACAAAGTCTTAGGAACATTCTTCCTTCTACTATGGAGTTACGTTAAGACTCACTGATGTTGTCGTAGTGTAACAGGACCCTGTCTTTGTCCCCCAAGAGCAGCGGGCAGAGGTTGGTCACCATGCGGTCAATGGTCTGCACCACAGCCATTGGTCCACTAACCACCTGAGGCACAGAACAACAAAAACTGTAGAGGAATCGCAAATTTACGACAGAACTAGGAATCTTATCTACTGCTGGCCCACACACACCACCCTCTGGATATTCTCAGCCTGGAATCTGGACAGCTCCACCCTGGCTCCGCCCACTCTTCACCATACACACCTGTAGCTAGTTCCTGGCAAACTCTTGTAGCCCTTAAGCCCATCAAGTTTAACTCTTCAAGTTTCTAGCCATGGTTCTTCTTCTTTATCTTCTGTTTTTGGAGGGTCAGTATATTTAGTCATTAGGGGGATTGTGGTGACAGTGAAAATGGTGGCAAGTACATTAATATTTTAGCTACATTCTTCACCAATTTGCAATATATCTCATTGTAAAATTGCAGATAATTTCAGCAGATGGTTAATAGTTAATCAATTTACTTTAATGGGCTCAAATTATTGATACAAATAGTTTGGCTCTTCAACATTTAAGTTCGTAGTAACCATATGCTGTTTGTTTTTTCATTATATGATGTATAGAAAGTCTTCTCAAGAAGTTTCTCCTAATTTGTTTCTGCTGAAGCAAACATCAGCTCAATACAAGGATTCCACCAATAAAATAGCACATAGCATCCCATCGTCCCTTCACATGCCTTGTACAGACTATAATATACTCTCAGGTTACCATTGACACGGTTTCCCTGCTCTTGATGTTACAACAAAGAGTTTGGACGAGATACAGGCTTCTCCGCACCTCTTTGATGGCAAGCCATTTGTTGGCATTCTCCTGGTTGATGAGGGCATCTGCCAGGCCGATGAAGCTGCGGCTGAGCTTGTGCGCGTGTGTCTGGCTCTGGTTGCCTGTGGTGGGCAGTGTAGATGCTCGAGAGAGCATTTGTACCAGAGAGGGAAAATCCCTGCTCTCCAGCTGCTCCTGGGACTCCCGCAGGTACCACTCAGAGATGTTCAACAAATGAGTGAAAGA
>JBBIGC010092492.1:0-10067 GCA_037576955.1 Lepidarchus adonis
AGTGCTTGTGCTAATTTGGCAGCCGGTGCTATACAAAACCTGGCAGCATTGCTTGTGCATCTGCAGACTTACAAGGAAATGGCAGCCTGGAACACTACCTTCTTTCCAACCGCTCCTTCCCCAGTCTACCCGTGCCTGGACGAATAAACTGGCCACTGTCTGTTTCCCACACAAGCCACTTTTCAGACATTTTTGTCCATAACCCTCCCTCCCCATCTAGCCGCCCGTCCATCTGGGCGCCCGTGCTGGGCTCGCGTGGCCCGGCTCCAGCACTAACAGCATGGGCTCTTTTGATTAGCATTCGCGGCCTCCCCGCGCCCCTATCACACAGCTAAAGTGCATTAGACTCTTTCGCTCATAAATAAGCAAGCTAGCCTGTAATGCGGCCATCTATATGCTGCCAAAATGGAGGACTCTCTCTCTCTCTCTCTCTCTCTCTCTCTCTCTCTCTGTTTTATCCACAGGCTTAGTCACACCTGGCTTTTCTCGCACTCCTCTGGATTAGCCTGCATGCACACACTCACACACACACATACACACGCACACTCACCTATACACACACAAACACACAATAAACTGCCCCTTGATGGAGTTGACTAGCCAAGATTCTAGCAGCCGTCCTGCCTGTTCAGACACATGGAGGCCTATGCAGCTGAAGCCGGACAGTTTTTGGGATTAAATGGATTTACACAATCCTCCCCTCACCCCAAATGTGACTGAGAAGTTGAAGTTAGCTTCCCTAGCAATATAGCTACAGCGCAAAGGTAGCGATTAAAGAAAAGAGTGCTCCTTGCACTGCTAACACATGACCTCTGCTGGGTTTAGCATGGGCATGAACTGTTGCTCAGTCCGATTCAGCACGCAGCAATTATAAATTATTACAGCTGAATCTACGAACCTGCTCATGCTAACGCTGTACCATACATTATTTTTGTCAGCAAGTTGGTAGTACCACTTCAATGTGATGTTACAGCTCAGAAAAGCCAGCTTCTTTAATTAGATTTTCACATTTCCACCCATGTTCCAGTACATCACACCGTGAAGCCATTGGTTACACCAAATAAGGTCAAACTGCTAATCCAATACGGGTTATGGAGGTTTACCCTGGACAGGAGGCCAACCCATCACAGGGGAACACGGAGAACCACAACCATCCACACACATACTCACACCTATTGGCAATTCAGAGCAACCAGTCAACCTAAACCACAAGGCTTTGGGCAATGGGAGGAAACCCGAGCACCAGGAGTAAAACCCACACTTACATGGGCAGATAGAACTGCCACATGAGCTTAAGACCAAGCCTCAGCTAGAGGGATGTATTTGTAGTGGACGTATATCTTGTACCTTTAGAGCTGGAGTGGTATTTGTCATCTGCAAACTAATCATCTAACATCAGTAGTTACCCTCTATGCTGCAATTAAAGCCTTTTGAAAAGAACATAGGCTGCTACTGTTACTTAATACTTTTGAATTCAGAAGAAATGTTGGGTGAGGACATCTGCTGGGTATCAACTTTAAGGACATGCACCTTGGCTGATCAACTACATTTGGAGTAAGAGAAAAATGTTTTATTAAAGAACCTGGAGATGTATTCTTTTCCAATTCTAGAATTTCTGGGACTGTTTTAAACATTTACTACCTTCCACTGTGTGCCCAAAATCAATTTCCACTCATCGACGTCTGGCTTGTAAATGTCATCTGTTGTGCTTTTCTTCCTCAAAGCAGAGACATGGCTGATAGAGATGTCACTTTGTTCAGTCAGGAAGAGTAGTAGAGTTTGAAGGGCACAAACAAGAGATCATCAATCTACTATAGTTCATTACAAATCAGGCCTATTCTCCTCCTGAATAATGATCTTTTTTTTGCTGCTTTTTTCCTGCTTGAGATTCATTCAACATGTTATAATGTGAAATGTACAGATTGCTTTGCAGTGGTTGTGATAGCAGCCACATCAAAACCATTAATTTATGCCGAAAAAGAGATAGAGGGCAAGAGGCAGAGAGGCCTCTTCATCCAAAGGCCCTTTTATCCTGAGCCTGTATCAGCACGTTGGCCCACATCAAGACGTCATACACGTTGCTATCAAGCAAGATGAGGTTTATCGGGATCGATATTTTTGATCTTCACCAGACGTCTTTGTATTGGCCAGATTGATCTGTTGTGTCTGATCTAATTGTGTGGAGCCCTGTCTCACCTCAGTTGGACAAACGGA
Organism: Lepidarchus adonis; assembly: GCA_037576955.1. Classification (NCBI taxonomy): domain Eukaryota; kingdom Metazoa; phylum Chordata; class Actinopteri; order Characiformes; family Lepidarchidae; genus Lepidarchus; species Lepidarchus adonis. The sequence continues at coordinate 2,215 of JBBIGC010092492.1, forward strand.
TGTAGTGGCAGTTGATTGCATCTCTCAAAAGTATGAGCAGTGTGTATCTCTATATAAACTAAGTGGGAAGAAGGATTTGGGCTTCCTCAACCACTACGGCCCATGCTGTGTGGTGGCGATGATAGGGACCAAAGATCAAGGTCTTCAAAACAATCACAGCCATTTTATTTACTATGTAAAACCATCCAGCCTACATTTATCTCCAGAACTTTTACATGAAATGCAGTTTCTTTTAAATTACTTGGCCTTAAAACGTCTTGCATGGACCCTTCCACAATTGGTGGACATTTTAGACCAAAAGCTTCTCAAAATTCCTTTGAAAGTCAACATATTCCCAATCATCTCATGTGATACCTTTCTGAATGGGAGCTTCAGAGGCATTCAATGCTTCAGACACCTGGTTCCCATCACCACCACTGTAAGCACGTCTTAAATTTCTCAGGAACAGAGTAAATGAAACAACTACGAATTCCTAGGTTTACAACTAAACTATTTTATTATGTAGAACTTCAGAAAGAGAGATATAGAGCGAGAGAAAGAGAAGGCTTCATCCAAAGGCCCTGTTATCTTGACCCTGTATCAGCACGTTGGCCCACATCAAGAAATCAAACACGTTGCTATCAAGCAAGATGAGGTTTATCAGGATCAATATTTTTGATCTTCGCAAGCCGTCTTTGTATTGGCCAGATTGATCTGTTGTGTCTGATCCAAGTCTCTGGAGCCCAGTCTTCCCTCAGCAGGAGAAACAGATGCACTGGCAGTTGATTGCATCAGTCAAACACATTAGATAGTGTGTTTCTCAATATGGAAGTTGAAGAATCACTGACCATCCAGGTTCCTCAACAATGGCAGACCATTGACAGACACTTTCCACATTGCCATCTCCACAGAAGCTAGTTTGTCAAGGTAATGTGGTTTGATGTCAGATTGATTTGTAGGAAAAACGACTGATGTCTACAAACCAAATTTTGCTTTCCAAAACTTCCAAAATTTCTCAGCTGTAAATGCATTTTTAATTATATGCCAAAACTTTCTCTGCAAAATGTTGTAAAGCAAGGCTATGAACACACTGGATGTCTAGTTTTTCTCGGCAGGTCTAAATAATTGGAACATGCTATTATTCATTCTCCAAACCAAGAATCTAGTTCAGGCAATGAGAAGGTGGGGTTACCATGGGCAAGAGGTCACCTATTACAAAACACCAATTTAGAGTAGCCAGTCAACCTAAACCACACGCCTTTGGACAATGGGAGGAAACCGGGGCAGCCAGAAGAAACCAACTGGAACATGGGAATTGTACAATCCACAGAGAAAAGCACCTGCGGCCGACCCATGGGCCGAACCCAGGACTTTCTTACTGTTATTCGAAAGAGATAACACTGCCCTGTATCATTATTTTCATTTATTTAAAAAAAAAATATTGTGATATTTGTTGATTATATCTGAAAACGCCTGGCAAACAGCTCCTATGGTTTTGAGACTTTCACTTCTCATAATTAAGTCCATTGCCACCCAGAAGAGAAGATGGAGTTTGGCTTGTTGGGACAAAGCTGGAGACCATGATGGTCTTTTCATTACCAAAAATTTGCACTTGAACACCTGCATGCATCCAATGCTCACCATGCCACAGTACTAGCAGTGCATGATTGTACAAACTACAAGAAGTTCACTCTTCTCGAGCTGGCAGCCTCAACCATTGTTTCAGTAACACACTCCTCACACACAGTGACCTTCCCCAAAGCATTGGCAGGAATGAAAGGGAAAATCGTTCAGTCTCAACACGTGTCACGCCTGAGCCAAACTACAAAGCAGCTAGGATGTCTCCTGATCTGAGAGATTAGCGACTAAAGAACCTATAGGGCATGCAGAGTCCTTCACTGAGTTCCTTACACTTGTGTCAAAGACTTCTGAACACCTTCTATGCTAACATCCATGGTTGGATGTTACAGATTGCTTTAGATCCCCAGTTGTACACCAACACGTTGGAGCTACACATTTTAAAATGAAGGTTCCAGAAAGGGCTATGCTCTAGAAGAAAGATTTTGGTTTCCTTATAAACGATTTCTATAACTGAGATGTTTTAAAGTTTAAAGAAGTCAACTTCAACTTCAAAGAGGGAAAGGGAAGATTTACAGGACGGTACTGAGACCAGCTATGTTATACGGGTTGGAGACAGCGACAGGAAGTTGGAGGTGGCAGCGTTAAAGATACCAAGGTTTATGTTAGGAGTGATGAGGATGGATATTAAAGACCTAGGATTAGAAATTAGTAGCATGCATAATGCTACATGACATGGACAATATATTTTATATAAATTGCCATTACGACAAGATACGTCATTAAGGCAATTTTTCATGGATGGATGCCTCTTGGAAATTTTTTTTTTGTTAAATTAACAGAAATTGTCATTAAAGGCCCAGAATTTGGAGACAGTGTCAGAGATGTTAGACTTCATTGGTTTGGACATATGTGGAAGAGAGAGGCTGAGGATACTGGGAGCAGGATGTTGAGGATGTCGCTGCCAGGCAAGAGGAGAAGAGAAAGGCAGAAGAAGGGGTTTATGGATGTGGTGAAAGAGAATGTGCAGGTTGATGTGAAAGAGGAAGGTGCAGAGAACAGGAAGTAATGAAAACAGAGGCGTGGTGACGGGAGTTGGGAATGGATTCATATCTGGTTCTTACACCAAATCTTGAAATGCTCAGGGCATTTCAACCAAAAAAATAAATGGCCTGGAAAGTTGGTTCTCAGTTTGCAGAGAGAACAGATGGAACCACTGGAGAATTTAGCAATGGAAAGAACCAATGTTCAGAAAAATGAGCCCTACAGAGGAAAATGTTTGGAGGCCATCTTGCATTGAGTATTGAGTATACTCGAGTATTTAAACATGTCCTCCACTGATGCTGCATCCTTCAACTCAAAATCCATGAAAACATGGTCTGATTCACTAGATGACACAGTAGTTCTAAGAAACCTGAATGGAGCCCATTCCTTATTGGTGGAAAATGTAAAGATTCTTGGAAACTGGTAGCAAATGAGATACAAGTGTGAAGAAGCTTCACAACCTTTTCTCTATATCTCATTTACAAATATGATTACTTGCAGAACTAAAATAATTATTTATAAAGTGTACAAGGGGGGTTTCTAATAAAGTGGCCAGTGTCTGTATATGCATGGAATTGGCCGTCACAATTGGGTTTGTACTTGACAAGCCAACTAATCCATGTGCTTCTATTAAAAAACAGTCCTCCCGCCTTCAGGAGAAGAATTGTGGAGGGCTGATTTTCCTCTTACATCACGCCCCGCTAGACCCAACCCAGAAATGTCCTAATCGATGCTCCTGCACCTTTAACATGTGGGCAATGCTGGGAGTTTCTTAATTAAGCTGAAGAGGAAGCTATTACTTTTGGGACAGGTTCAATTGTCTGCTCTCCGCTGCCTCAGTGGCTATGCATGTGATAATGGGAGAGGTGAGAGAGAGAAACCAGCCTCACTCTCATTTTCACTCTCCTCAAAAATAGGTTTCACGAAGACAGGGAACACTGTTCATTTTTAATTTAGAGAAGGGAAATAAGATAGGGACTGTTCTGATTAAGGGGGAGGAAAGAGGACTTGAAAAGGAACTGATTTTCCTGCTGGCTGTGTTACAGGTGCACAGCTGCTCTCCTCGCAGTCTGTACACACCAAGGAAAAGACTTTATTTCCACTAATAGACAATGTGATTCAATTTGTGTGTTCCCCAGAATGCGTATTTAGCTCTTGGTGGGGACTGAATATCTAGAAGTTCAATGAAAAAATGAACACGTTGACATTAAAGGGACTTTGGCAGCCCACCACTAGGATGATACAATGTGATAATGAGCTTTGCTTTTAGTTTTTTATCATCCTCTACAATTAAAACGAGCTTTCTGTTACTAAAGTAGCCATATTACATGACATACCCCATGGAATCATCGTAAAAATGGCCTAAATATCTGTTTTATTCAGATTGTTGTTAGGGTATTATATGATTCTTCTGTTATTTTTGATTTGACCCAAATTTTTGATTAGTCAATGGGACCAACTCGTTAGCTTCCACTATATTACCAAGCTGGAATGAAAACCTCGAAATGTTGCTAATGCAACACCATCAGACAGTTCAAAACATTTGGTGGAAAATATTAAACGCAAATTCTAATCTTCTAAACAGCTTTGGTTTTCTTTGGACTTAGTAATGGGGAGGACAAGTAGGGCCTTCCTTCCCACCCAGAGCATGGCTGGGTAAAAAAATAAGTTATCCATATGGTAAGACATAATGCTACGCGACATAAACAATGTATTCTGACAAGGAAATTTTCATCAGTTTCACACAAGAAAATGGATGTTTCTTGGAAGAAGCCTTTGCAAATGTCTTTGTAAATTAACGCCAATTGTTATTAAAGACCTACATATAGGTGTTACCCTCCGGACTAAACTTTTAACGTACTTTTCTTTGAAGGCCTGTAATTATTCCTATTTTGATGGAATATGTATCAGTTCTAGATTTACAAATGTACTCAATTATTCCATTTCAGTCATTGAAAGATTGATTAAACTGGTGGCTTGTAATATGCAATTTGTAAAGAAACATTCCAAACAGTCACATTATAGATGTTATGGTTTGGTGTATATAGTCATATAAAGAATATGATGTAGTATGTGGAGACTGATTAATCATGCTTTTCCCCGTGGTGTGAACCCAAGTATTCCTTCTATAAAGAAATGATTGTTGCGAATATGTTGTTCCAAAATGTGATTAATAAAAATCACAGTTATCATGTTCCATAGTATTATTATGTAAGAATAATTATGTAAGTGGGGTGCAGAAGTAGGGCCTGGAACTACTCCTAGCTAAATCTAGACCAACATCAGAGAGCTTTTTCTCCAAACCCATAATGCACATGGGCTGGTGCATTGTTGAGAGAATGCACCAATGTGCTGCAGCAATTTGCATGGTGCATCAATATGGTTCGAAATTCAGTTTAATCGCACAATTCCATAGGCCTCTATACCTTAAATATGGGAAGTGACAAAAATTGTGCAGGACAAAAAGAAAAGAAAGACATTTTGAGTGCATCAAAGTGTTTTTAAAGCCAAAGAAGGGGTCCGGCCTTGGACGGCCATGTTGAACTGATAGGAAGCTGGAACAGAGAAATAACGTAGTCCGTCAGCACTGTAGCACTTTCACTGCTATTTATTATTAAAGATGTGTTATAGTCTGCGGAGGCAAACAAAATCGCAAACACAGGCATCACAGGCAGCAGAGAGAGGGGAAGGGAAATGCTGTTGTTGTGAAGGACAAGGACACTCAACGTTCAAGTGCAGAATGAAAAGTAAACTGGACGTGTAAAAATGCTGACCCTTCTCCTGACCCAGCACTAAGGAACACCATTAAGACGAGCAAATCTTAAAACCAAGAGTTCCAAGTTTACAGCAAATGGTTACGGCCTGAAGATGGTGATCAGAGGGATTTTCTGGAAGATTTTCCTTCTTTACTGTTTTGTTATTCTTTCACCACATCATTGAAGATCTGTTTCTTCATGTATAAGGTTTTAATGTGGTATTTCAATACATCCCTCCATCATGTTCTCACTAAAGCCCAAAATCTACAGCTTTACACCCAAGAAGTAGAGTTTAATTTAAAGCCACATACAAGAACATAATTTCTGAGACCCAAAAACAACAACTAAATGACCAAAACTAGAGTTTAACATTTGATAACGAGAGATTAACATCAAAGAACAAGAGCTAAATGACTAAAACTAGAGTTTAACATCTTAGAACTAGAGATTAACACCAATGAACAAGAGCTAAATGACTTGAGCACAGTTTAACATCTGAGAACTATAGTTTAACACCCAAGAACAAGAGCTAAATGACTAAAACTAGAGTATAACATCTGAGAATTAGAGATTAACACTTAAGAACAAGGGCTAAACGACCAAAAACTAGAGCTTAACAACTGCGAACAAGAGTTTAACACTTAAGAACAAGAGCTAAATGACCAAAAACTAGAGCTTAACATCTGAGAACTAGAGTTTAACACCAAGAATGTAATGAATTAGTGCTATAGTGTGTTTCCCTGCCATGTGGTTTTGTTTTTGTCTTTCCTGTAATTTGTCATGTCATGTGTCCTTGATTTGACCTGTTCCTTGTGTCCCCGCCTATGTTCAGGTGTTGGTTACCATGTTCGTTGTTAAGTACTCCCCTTTGTCTTTGGTTCTTGTTGGTGTTTGACTGTGGTGGTCCCTATGTTCAGGTTATTTATGTTTTGTAATTTGTCTTTGTTGATCTTCATTAAATATAAAAAATCCTAGACATTCTGCATTTCCGCCCTACACACCTCAGCCAGGACCATTTTACAAAGAACTAGAACTAAATGACTAAAGCAGATTTCAACATCTGAGAACTACAGTTTAACACCCAAGAACAAGAGCTAAATGACTATAACTAGAGTTTAACACCTGGGAACTACAGTTTAACACCCAAGAACTAGAGCTAAATGACTAAAGCAGAGTTTAACATCTGAAAAATAGAGTTTAACACCCAAGAACAAGAGCTTAATGACTAAAACTAGAGTTTAACATCTGAGAACTACAGTTTAACACCCAAGAACAAGAGCTAAATGACTATAACTAGAGTTTAACATCTGGAAAGTAGAGTTTAACATCTAGAAACTAGAGTTTAACATCTGGGAACTACAGTTTAACATCAAAGAACAAGAGCTAAATGACTAAAGTAGAGTTTAACACCGAAGAACAAAAGCTAAGTGACTAAAACTAGAGTTTAACATCTGAGAACTAGAGTTTAACACCCAAGAACTGGAGCATGTGAAACTGTGAGAAGTATAGCAACATTATGAGAAGTACAAAGACACCATGAGATTTCACTGACACTATAAGAATTACAGTACCACTATGAGAAATAATAGCGACATTACGGTAAGTGTGTATTGTGATAGTAAGACATTACAGTGATGAGTGCCATAGTGATACCCTCATAAGCCCTTCTACTCTACACGAATCAGACAGGAGCTTCCCAAAAGACCCATAGCATTGTTTTCATAAACGTTAGAAAAAACATTTAAATGATCTACGCTCTGCAATCATCTACTGATCTTGTCCGTCCAACGCTCCTGCGAGGCTCTCTGCAGGTTTCGCCAGCTGAGAGTTAGACAAATTAACTTCATAAGCGTAGGTTCGTGTGAAGGGCAACAGCTAAGTCAATCACTGACTCTGAAATGGTTTAACTCGGCTTTGTCTCAAAGGGCTAAGGAACTTCTCTAGCAAAAAAGAGAGCAGGAAGTTCTGATGAGTTTGCCTTGCTGCGTCTCAAGGAGTCACGTATGAACCCTTATCCTAATGACAGCAGATCCTTTGATACGTTTCATCATAAAGGGAGGTGTGGGAGCTGCTGCTGGGGGGGCGCCAGTCGTTCCAGCGCTTTTGGAAAAGATCGTGTTTGTTAACAAGATGTGTCACTCTGACGTTTCCCGCTAGACTCTGCAATCAGTCGTTTATAACTGCACAAGCCTGTTTCCCCTTTAACCACATAATGACTGCAAATATTCTACAAGCCTTTGAATTCCGGTAATGTTTCCTGAATCATCCAAGCTTTGTGAGCTTAGATCTGACATCCAGCGATGATGAAGTTTGACAGAGTAGAGTATGGACTGGCGTGTCGCAACATAAGTGTATTGAAGGTTACCATAGATAATGTCTTTCTAATACCCATACGATAATACCGTGAATACATGAATACATACAGGTCCTTCTCAAAAAATTAGCATATTGTGATAAAATTCATTATTTTCTGCAATGTACTGATAAACATTAGAG
>JBBIGC010092521.1:0-10066 GCA_037576955.1 Lepidarchus adonis
GTGTTGACCTGTGGGGGCAGTAGTGAGTCAGTACAGACTGTAATGTTGTGTGTTGACCTGTGGGGGCAGTAGTGAGTATGGATCAGTGTCTTCATTAGACCTGAACCTTGTTGTCTGCTCCTCCAGAATAGCTCATTAGCGGCAGGTAAATGCAATACCTGGGTGAATACAAAGGCCCTACTAAAGTTTGGCAGAGGTGGAATAATGGTTTGGAGGTGTCAGGGTTCTTAATAGTTCTAGTCAAATTACTTACAGTGGGATTTTAGAAGATGATGTGCTTCTTGGTCTGTGGAACAGTTCTGAGAAGACCCTTTCCTGGTTGGCGCTAATTCACAACATGAGGTCTTTTGAGAAATGGCTGATAAATTGGAATAAGGATTCCAAGCAAGGTTTTTTTAATCACTCAGCCGTAGTGTCCAGCTTCAGGAATCAAACGCATGTCCAAAGATCTGCTGTGGAGACTTTCTAGAAGAATGCAGGTTGTTATAACAGCAAAGGAGAAAACAACTGTTGCTGAATGTATATTCAGGTGTCCACATACATTTGACCATGTTAGAAGCTAATTTCACATTGTCCAGAAATGAAATGGTGACCAAAAAAGGCTCCACTTCGCCCCGTCCCAACCTGGCAGTGGTGGACAGAAGATGAACAGGGATGACCAGATGTTGTTGTTGAGCTTTGGTCCAATGAGCCGTAACCAAACACAATGCAACATAAGTTAAGACAAAGCCGTGAACATCTGCCAAGCCAAACACTCCTGTATTCTATCGTCTTTAATCCGCAAGTTTATTCAACAGGCTGGAACTTCTTGAATAACGGTCCTTAAAAGGCCCCAGTAGAAGAATGGCATGCTAAAGTAGGTCTCCAGTGACCACCAAAGACAGATCGAAGGAGAAGACCAAGACCAGACAATGATATATGAACTTCACAGAAACTAGACACAAACAAGGCAAAGCTGGTTCTGATGCAGTTCGTTTTGCAGGATGGAGTCTCAAGGGAAGAAGAAGCCAACTCGAATGAGAAGCAGATTTTAGAGCTTTTTGCAGATGTTCCTCACAGGACACCAAGGGTTTTCCCAAAGCAGCTCTTAATACCAGTGTTCCCACCTGAGCAGGTGGTATAATAACTGACAATGCAACATCATTTACTAAAAATTACAGTTATATCAAGTGCAATATAACCATATTTCCCCAACCAAAGGCACACATTATAGGCCGCCCCACATTAGAGACCGCCCCATATTATAGACCACCCCACATTATAGACCTCCCCACATGATAGACCTCCCCATATTATAGACCTCCCCATGTTATAGACCTCCCCACATTATAGACCTCCCCATATTATAGACCTCCCCATATTATAGACCTCCCCACATTATAGATTGCCCCACATTATAGGCCTCCCCACATTATAGACCACCCAACATCATAGACCACCCCACATTATAGACTGCCACACATTATAGACCACCCCACATTATAGACCACCCAACATTATAGATAACCCAACATTATAGACATCCTCACATTATAGACCACCCAACATTATAGACCTCCCCACATTACTGGACATCCCTCATTATAGGACAAACCACATTATAGACCTTCCCATGTTATAGACCTTTCCACGTTATAGACCACCCCACATTATAGGACACCCCACATTATAGACCCCCACCCCCACACATTATAGACGTCCCAATATTACAGACCACCCCACATTATAGACCTCCCAACATTATAGACCTCCCAACATTACAGACATCCCCACATTACAGACCACCCCACATTATAGACATCCCCACATTACAGACCACCCCATTTCAGTGTTGCTAATTTTATACTGAAGAAATTCCATGAATACAGATGTTTTTGTAATTTATTATTTACATATGTATATAACTTTTGCACCATTAATTTATTTAAGCAAGACTCACCCAATACCAGGTTTGTAAAATTGATCTATAAACTGGAGCCGATCGTTGGGGAAATACAGAATCATTGTGACTGGATGATCTGCATGATCTTATCAACAGGCTAAGCATTGTCCAGAATGTAGACTTTGAGTAATCTTAATGTAATATACATCCTCTATACCAGTGGCCCCCAACCACCAGGCCGCAGGCTGCTACCGGGCCGTGGAGCATTCCGAATTAAATATGATCTCAATACGTAGCCTCTAAGTGTGTTAGAGAATCAACTTTGCCGTATTCTGGATGAAAGTCATGGCAGAAAACCCTGAGATCGCTTATTCTGAAAGTAATGTTATAAAGTTACATAATTACACAGTGGATTCACGTGTATTATTATATTTACAAAATACCACAGTTTTTGTGTTGGTCGTATCATTTTATTTTGTTGTTTTTATCCGCGACACTTTAAATGCAGATCCCCAAAATATTGTCTGACATTAAACCGGTCCATGCCGCGAAAAAGGTTGGGGTCCTCTGTTCTATACTCTTAACATCAGAGCTTCTGGATCAAAGAACTATTGCAGGTGTACCCTCATCCAGCACCTCCTTTCATTTCTGTCTGGAACCACACCCACTTTGGTTTAGGCATCCATATTAATGTGAAGATATCATCATTTCTTCATTATCCAAACAGCTTAACCAATTATGGGTTGCATGGAAGCCGGAGCCAATCCCAACGTTCTACAGGCCCAAGGCAGGGTTCACCCTGGAAAGGATATCAACCAATCACAGGGCAACACCGAGAGAAACGACCACTCTCACACACTCACACCTATGGGCAATGTAGAGCAGCCAGTCAACCAAAAGCACCAGGCTTTGGACAGTGGGAGGAAACCGGAGAACCCAGAGGAAACCCACACAAACATGCGGAAACCCAGGGATCGAACTGCACCTGGTGCCGCACTTTGTATTAGTTCTGATCCAAGTTATAACTGTATCTATGAGGCTTCATGGAGCTGTAATTTGCGCCTCGCACCCTTGTTGATATTGTTAGGTTGTTTCTGTTGTCAGAGTTGAACCAAAATCTCCACAGGTGAAGATTCCCTACCAGGGTGATGCCCAGGAACAATAAAGCTGAGGAACCTAGTTGGCCCAGTAACTGCACAGTTTAAATATGGCCATGCATTCAGTTATTATACATCTCAGCGAAGAGGGAAGAATGCAAGATGTCTCTTGTGTATTATTCAGATGGTAGATCTTCAGGAACAGGCAGCTCCACATGATGCAACCAACATAGCAAAGGTGAGTCTCGAGTTTGCAGACTTAAACGGCTTTACAGCGGCCATCACACAAGTCAAATTTGGATTAGAACTTTTACTTACCGAAGGCGATATCTGTCTTTCTACCCACCCTTGACAGCCAGGAACAGGATCTCCCAGGATGGAGCAATTACAGGCCTCCGATTTGACATCTGCTCTTTGACAGTAATCCTGAGGACGTGCTTCATGAAGCTTCCTGTCAACGCTGGGATATCCTGCACATTACTCAACACAGCCCTGCGGGGAAACGAGTCCTCGGCGGAAGGAACCTGATCTGGGGTACGTTTTGGCCTCCTTTACCCCAACCAGTTTGAGGAGATAAATTGGGACGAGCTGGTCCTAGATCAGCATTCTACGACCCTTGAGAGATCCGGGTTACGAGCTGTTAGGAACGGAGCCATAACGATGTTCTTTAAGGAAGGAAAAACGGACAGTCCTCCAGCACTCAGCAGGCACTAGCTTAACTTGCATTTATAAACGTGTTCCCTTTGATGAAGAGACATGCACTTATTCTCTCTGGCTTCACAGAAGTTCCCAATAAAACCAATGCTAGAAACAGTACGGGCTGTCTCAGAGGCAAAAATTATGATCAACTGTACAGTTATGGCTAGTTTTACGGCATCCGGGAATGAACCTTTCTCACCTTTGCATTGACCCCTATTTGATGGCTGAAGGTTAAAACTCTGTAATTGGAAACACAACTTTTCAAAATGGGACAGTGGACATCATTTTAGGTTTGTCTTTTCTTTTGCTGCTTTTAACCAGGGATGTAAGATCTTTTTCATGCCACCGAGTTCCAACTCTTTTTTTAAAGGAATTGGCAGATGTGACCTATTCCCAAAGACTTTGCCCTTAGAAATGGATGATCGCTGGTTCAAGTCCCAGCCCAGGCACCACTGAGGAACCCTTCACCAAGGTACTACAGTGCTTCCCAGGTGTTGCTAGCTGCCCAGTGTTCAATGGGAAAATAACATTCAAAAGGTGTTTGTAGATAGAATTTTTTTCATATATGTGGATTCCTTAGGAAAATATACTTCTTAATCTTCTTATTCTCTATTCTCATAAAATCAACTCGACTTTAAATGTCTAGCCGTCGTCCAGCTGTTCCAGTAACTCTGAATGGAAATCAAATATAAATGTATAGTTGTGTGCAAAAATTTGGGACACCTTTTGGAAATGACACATTTTGTTGATTTTTAAAGATAAAAAATTTGGCATTAAAAAAAAAAGTAATATGTTTAAGGATATGTTCTCCAAAGACGCCATGTTGCCTGTGAGGACCGTGACCTTCATGTAGAAAACTGACTGGGTGGAAGGAAGGGTGTTAAATATTTGTTATTACAATGTTTAAGCCACCTATTACGTTTGACCCATTTCCAATTCTGAGTTTCATAAAATTTACTGTTTTGACTCATTTATGGCCATAAACTCATATATTGCTCCTGATATCTGAAGGTTGCAGGTTCAAGTCCCAGCCCGGGCACCACTGAGGTACTCTTGAGCAAGGTACCATCCCAACTTCACTGCTGCCCGGGCGCTGTTGATAGCTGCCCACTGCTCCACGTGTGCACGTGTGATGGGTAAAATGTAGAGGACAAATTTCGTTGTGGTGACTGTGTGCAGTGGTGTATTCACAATGATCGGAAATCACGAATCACTGAATCACGAATCACTGAATATCAAATGTGGGCAATGAGAAAAAAATATTTTATTGTTTTGTCTTGATTTGTTATTTGTTTTTAAAATATGTGGGTCAAAACATGATATATATATATATACGATTAACATAATAGGAGGATTAAAGCATGTAAGCACTGTGTAGCATCCTGTCCACTAGACAAACTTCTAGACCCCAGCTGGTGGCACATGATTCTTCATCCCTGTGCTTCACCGCGGGTAGTGGTTTGCATGGTTTACACAAGGTAAACTGGCAAAGTCCTAAAAATGCCCATCGACGACACAGTTAGCCACAAACTGCAATATAACAAAGCCGAAAGCCAATGAAAACATGTTGTTCTTGAGGTAACGCAGCCACATCCAAGGGAGGAACACTTTCACTAGAGTACGGTTTCAGCTGGTTATGTATTTTCTCAGCTGTTGTTTCCCGGGCCCCTGAGATTTTGGTTTTCCTTGTGGTATTTGTACAGGAGATTTATGTTTCTACCACTGTGTTTCCTGTACAAGCTCGCCGATGCCAGCCCATAAAAATGCATTTAGCGAGAGGATGAGGTATGTTCTCCGTAATGCGTTCAGTCAATGCCGACCATTTGTGCTATACGTTACATTTACCGACTGCAGAGTATGTACGCCGCCTGCTATTTGTCTTAAGCACGTTGCGTTCTTGGGTTTGTTCTGCAGGGTAGAGTGTTTCTACGCATGATATGGTCCATGTGGCTTCACTTGGTGTATCAGCCATGCGGGCCAAAGCCAACATGTTGATAGAAGATCACTGGTCCCAGGCCAGCTTTGTAGTCGGTCTTGCCCCTGAGGGCCTCATTTGTTCAGATCTATGCTAAGGTCTTCTTTGGGTTTTGCCTGCTCTCAGCATGAGGGAAGGGGACTGGGGCTTGCAAGGTCAGTATCACTGAATCCCCATGGATAATTGCACCTGTCTTACTGTCAACATGGGCTGGTCCAGCAGATCTAGTATCGTCTTGGTGACTTACCATCTTAAAGACACTTGCCAACAGCCAAGCAGAGCAGAAACACTGTGGGTTTTGTTTCACCGGTGGGTTTTATTTCAAAGCAGAGTCGTATTCCACTGCAAATGAGACTTGATCCATCCACTTGACAAACCAAACTTCCCAAACCAGTGAGGGCAACAACAACCCACCTGGTATTCATGCCGCCCTGAATCGGCCGGGCGTCTACGTAGTCTTTAGGGAACAATTGACATATATCAGACTCCTAAATGGATGCATGGTAAAGAAACTGGCAGTGAACCACTTGGCTCTGCTGCTCATAATGAACTGAGCAGGGGATCTCTGTCTCTTCAATGCCTTCATCCATCTCCCCTTTTCTCTTGCTATCTCTTTCCTTTTCTTTTCCCTTCTCTCCCTCTGTCCTCCTTTCCTACTAATCTTTCATTCTTCCCTGACAGGCTGATGTGCAGCCAGCGCAGGCCAGTTTTTTACAGTCCGACGAGGCACTGGAGGGCTGCCGCATGCTAACGTCCACTTTATAGCACGATCTGCTGGAGCCATTATGGCCGGCGTGGATGTGAGCCGAGTGCCATGCCACCACGCCCTGGGGTTCAAAAGCTTGTTACGCAATGGTGCACTTCTGTACCTCACAAAGAAAATACAGATTTCTTGCAGCTTTCGCCTTGAAACGGTAAATTGTGTTAAATATTCTTTTATGACTCATAACTGCGTATCACACATTTCTGAGCTGCTCGCCTCTCAGCTGCTGAGGTTTTACGAGAGCCCTGGCTTTGGTCAGGGTGAGGGAGGCCACTTGGGCCCCGGATAGGATCCAGAGTCGAGAGGGAAACCTTGACAGACACCACAGGAGTCTGTCCATACTGCAAACGGTGAGATCATGCCAGAGGTATGCAGAGACACCGCAAAGAATGCTAGCTGTCCACACACACATGGAGTTTCACATATGATCCTCTCCTGAGAGAGAGAGAGAGAGAGAGAGAGAGAGAAAGCTTGACAGAGAGTGAAGGGTTTGTTTGCGCCGCCATAATTATCCAGGAGCATTGCGTAACACGAAAGGCTTCACAACAGATTCGTAGATGGCTTATCTTGTTACGTTCCTGCCAAAGAGGTGAGCACCTGACTCTCCTCCTTTTCCTCCACCATCCCAGCCAGAATTATGTCTTATCTATATGCTGATCTCTCCATTCTTCATCAAGATCTAATGACTACACCATGTAAGCATCTGCTAAAGACCCTTCCCGTTCCTTGCGCCATTGCTGACTGAAAGCGTTAATGTTGTCTTTGTTGTTTACGATGACGTTTAGCCATTAGTGTACAGGAGGAGGTGATGGAGGTGGATAAATCGTGGTCATAAAGCTGACAGTGGGAGCAACTCAGTTTAGATATTAGTGAAGATTTTGGATGGATGCTGCTTTCCCTGGCTTAGATGCATCCCAGCCTCTGTTGGATATCGACAGAGATCAAAGCCAAAAAATACTCAAAAATCATGTGGATTTCAAAGTGTTTGGTGGCAATTCAGAAGTGTGGAAGATGCATGAGGCACTCTAGAGGAAAGAAATATATTAAAAAGCTTTTATTAGACTTGACTAGTCAATTAAAATTACCTACATGTTTCTGCCGAGTCGGGCTCCCTCAAGGCAAGTACCAAGAGATGTTCCATTAGCTTCTAGAAATGACTGATCACTTGCAGCCTTGGAAGGTGCTGCAACTGTACTTTGCCCAACAACCTTTTTAAAAAAAAATAATAATAAAATTGGAAGTAAACTGTTCAAGCTCTTCAGAGTCTCACAATGGCTCCATCTACAGAACAGAGTCACTGTTTCTTCAGAAACACTTACAGCCTGATCTTTAAAGTACATCATCCAGCAGTAGTCGCATCATCATTTCATTCCAGAAACCTTGGAATGCTCCATTGACTGAACGTCCTGGTGAGAACGTTCTCCTTGCTCCTCACTCACTGTACGTAGATCTTCTGGAAAGATCTCTAGATGGAAGCAGGAAGTGGATTTTCAGTCACATGCCACATTCCAGTTTCTGCTCTGAATCAGCAGCTTCTGAACTCCTTCCTCGTGCGCAGGAGACTTAAGGCCCAGAAAGTTCTCACAGAGGAAATGGGCAGCACTGATTCTACCAAATATCATACCATAGATCATCAGCTTCATCACAACTACTGTACGTGCTGGAGAAAAACTAAACACAGACGAGAACCTTACAAACCTCACGGAACATCATCAGTAGATTCATATTTTATATATCTTGGCTTCTGATAAACAACTGAACAATTAGAATTCTAATCTAATAGAATCCCTGGGCATTTTTCAAGGCCTGGAGCAGGAGAACCCTGATTTAGAGCCTTCAAATATCCAACACTATTGTAAGTGTTTGTATTCGCTTCTGTAAACTTGGCAGAACAGCACGGTCATAACTCAATTACAATGTTTTGGTTCCAGTGCCCCAGTTTGTTAAGACAGGCCGTGCACATTATTGCCTCAATAATCTCATAGTCATTATAAAGAGTTTACACAAGGAACAAAACGTGAGCTCGTCCAGGGCTGTGCAGGAAGACACATTGCGCTGGCGGATTGACAGAAGCAGCCAAAAATGGAAGACGCTATCACGGAGCGAGAGGAAAGTGTTGATCTTCCACAAAAGTTGTCACTTTCTAACAATGCAGTGCACTGGTAATTCACAATGACCCAGTTGATTCTGGGCTGGAAACCGCTGCAAAAACAGACTGCAATCAAAGTTCCAATCCTGGGAAACCACGGCAGCCACACTGCTCTCTGTTTGTCAGTCGAGACTGAGTTTTCTTGTACATTTGAAACAAGCCAGCTGAGTAGGTGACTTGAGAAATGTCGGAACAAACCTTTCGCCCGTGTATGGGAATGTAATCGCTGTGGGAATAAATATTTGCGCTAGAAGTGCGGCCCCTGGATCGGCCCCTGCTGCTTTATCAGCAGCTGGAAGCTGACTGGAGATGTAGGGCTTGATTTAATAGCAATCCTTATAAAAATTATCATATGCATTTCTCATCTTTTTATTCTGAAGACAAACGGCTTATTTTGTTGGAGTGTAAAGTATACATTGCCACTTTTTGTTAATACCAGATAGACTGAGAAGTGACATTTTAATAATTTTAGTCAAAATTCCATATGCATGCATTATGGAACAAATATGTTATTTGGGAATTATAATTCTGGAAGTTTTAATCATGTTTTTTTTGCCCCATATCTTCAATTACATTAAAGTAATTAAGATAAACCTTTTTAGGGGGACAGTTATGACAATACAAGTGTAAAAGCAGCAGAGTGGAGAAACTCAGTAGTGTTACGTCATGGCCTGTATCACTGCAACGCTAGCATTTCTCAAACAAGGTCAATCAGTGGCAGGAGAATGGATGGAGATGAAGACGATGACTCTTCATGCTCACACCCACGGCCATATTTAGAGTCGAAGTTTGAGGATAAAAAAATCATATGTGCCATGTTTGTCTAAATCAAACTTTATCACAGCATTAAAAACTCTCCACCTAATCTACAGAAGCATAATGAGATATGTAAACAGTTTATTTACTAAGTTTTAAATGAAGTTTTGTTAGATATTAATAATAAGCAATATTTCCTATGTGAAGTATGGCCAGTGAAATCACTTTCTGTGAAGTTGTTTGCCCAGCTTGCCCAACTGCTAGACTTCTCTAATAACTTTAACACTTAATGACAGTATGTAAAATGGAGCTACTCCAACATGAATAATGTTTACTGAAGTCTTAATGCATAAGATAATGTAAGTGTTGTAGCAAATCAACAATGCTGTGAAATACGTACTTTTAATATTTAAGTATTTTTGGACTTCAGTACTTTTACTAAAGTGAAATTTGACTTTCGCTTGTATTGGAGTAACATTTGACTAGTGGTATCTGCACTTTCACTTAAGTTATGAAGTTAAGTACTTTGTCTGCCTCTGTGTATTACCCAGTTATTTTCCTGCACCAGACACTACATAGTCCAGAATGCATTGCTCCTCATAAAACATGTAAAAAAACTTGGAGCACAAAAGGTGTAATTTATAATTTTTTTTAGGATCTAGCAACGTAACTACACTCAACAAAAATATAAACGCAACACCTTTGTTTCTGCTCCGATTTTTCATGAGATGGACTTAAAGATCTA
>JBBIGC010092531.1:0-10066 GCA_037576955.1 Lepidarchus adonis
CTGTGAGTAAGTTCCAGAACTGTCCGTGACTCTCGACTTCAGCTCAGTGTCAGTTTGTAGAGTCAGAATCTCATCTTTCAGAGTTCAACTGAAACAGTGCTGCAATTTTCGATGAGAGTGACTCACCCGGAACGTTGGAGGCTTTCGCTTTCGCGGCTTTCGCTTTTGAAGTTAGTTGAGTGAAAAACGACTGCTGTCCTGGATAATCTGAATGGTTGCCCTGTATGTCAATCAAGTGACGGGATGTTTGATAAGCTGACAAATATTTTTTTAACTTCACGCTGCGATTGACCAGTAGATCGCGATCGACGTAATGAGCACCCCTGGTGTAGACCGTATGTCCTGACATTTGTAGATGTGCCTATCTGGTGCATAAGTGGTATTAATAGGCAGTTTGCCCCCAATAATTGCATGTGTCTTTCTTAACATGCTTTACACTGGTTGGTGAAACTTTTCTGTACGGATTTGATGGCAGTCAGCCACAATAGGAAATGGAACTGATGGTGGATAATACAAACTGTCACTACCTCATTTTAAAGGCTTTAAATGAAGCTCCATCACCCAACACTGTTTCATACCTTCACCATGTTCTATCCCATTAGAGGGACTGGGCTCAGTGACATTAGGAACATCTGTGGCTGCTTCATAGCTTCCTATTTTATTTATCAGTACCTTTGTAAGCTGGGTGTGCACAGCAGAATATCAGTGACACATTAAAATAGCCCACTTGACTAATTATTAGATATTTTTGGATATTTAGTGTAATTTAAATGCTTCTCTCTATACTGCATGGTTCTCCTACAGAAGAACAGTACTGCAGTGAGGTGCACACCAGCTCTGATTCAGCTAATTCAGGAATTCAGGAACTGTACAGGTGGAGAAATGGTTTTCTATTCCCTGTTTGATGCCATTGCGAGTAAAACTGTGAATCTGCAGATTGCAGAACTCTGAGAGTCAAAGGAAGAACACAGAAGGGAGGCAGAAGGATCTGTGTTTGGAGATGAAAGGGAGAGTGGATTCTTTGCAGAAACGACTGACCGATCTGGACACTCTGAGGTATCAGGAGCCCATCAGCACAAACTGAACAATAATCTATAAATCTAAATCACAATATTAATTAGTATATCTTTTTCAAATAGCAACAGCTGCAGTTTAAATTACATTCTATATTCAATATTCACATTTGAATTAAGTTTAATAATATTGAATAATAATAATAATAATAAGAGTTTCTGACTCCGATGTCTGGCATATTAACTCAAGCCTGTCTGAAAATTTATTATTTTGATCAAACGGGAAGGAAAATAAAATAATTGCATTTGAAATATTTATTTTTATTTAAAAATCACAATTAGATATTTTCCCAAAATTGTTCATCCCTATAACACACTGCCATTAGAACTTTTAAATTAATTCCTGACCTGGAAGTTAAAATGGATATTATAGCGCAGCATTAAGAGTGAATTTAAGAGAGTGAACAAGGTTACTGCAGTTACTCCCATTGAGTGGCAATGTCTGCATTCAGCTTGAATGTTGTGAAAACACAAATCACATATAAAATGGGGAAAAAACTGCTGTTGACTGGACAAATTCCCAACGAAGCAGATACAGGGGTTCCTCGACTTACGACATGGTTCCATTCCTCAGACTGCATCGCAAGGCGAATTTTGAGTTGAAAGTTGAAACTCTTACATGTGTGTGTAATTAAATGGGGTCATTCTTCTGTCCGTTTACCAGAGCGAGACACTTGCCCGTCTGGGGCTCTGTTTAGCCTTTTTTCTGAGCATTTTATCATATATATTGACTGATTTTAACTTTCACAACTTGGGGCAGCGTCATAACCACATCATTGTAAGTTGAGTGCGTTGTAAGTTGAGAACCCCCTGTAAATTGCTGCAACAACTGCTTCCATAAATGATGGAAAGCTACAGGGTGGGCCATTTATATGGATACACCTTAATAAAATGGGAATGGTTGGTGATATTATGAAATAATAAAGTTAGGTTAAAACCAAGCACACCATTGTTTTTCACTGAAATTCCCAATAAGTTTGATGTGTCACATGACCCGCTTCCTATTGAAAAAACTAAAGTTGGATCCAAGATGGCCGACTTCAAAATGGCCACCACCCATCTTGAAAAGTTTTTCCACTCACATATACTAATGTGCCACAAACAGGAAGTTAATATCACCAACCATTCCCATTTTATTAAGGTGTATCCATTTAAATGGCCCATCCTGTAGTTTCTAATAACATTATGGGATTATGGGGTTTGGGGCAGCATCATAACCACAAATCATCGTAAGTTGAGTGCGTTGTAAGTTGAGGACCCCCTGTAAATCACTGAAACGACTGCTTTTAGTACAGAAATGGTAAAACCCAGATTAAAACAAACCATTATCTGATTGGTTTAAATGCAGTTGAACTAGACCATGATCCCTACAACTTGGTAAAGAATCATATACATTGGGAACTGGGTTACCTGACCATGCTGCTGCTCTACATCCCACCTTTCTCATTCTTACACCTTATGTAGATACAGTTTGTCATTCATTACCACAACTGTGTGTTATCCTCATTTCTTCTGCTGATGAACATTTCACTACATAAGAAAAACTTAAACATATTTACTTTTGTTTAAATGTTAAATTTATTTTTATTGTTTATTTAATCGTTTTTATTATTCAGTTTAGTTTCTGTGTTTGTGTAACACTGCTCTACATGCCCCTTGTGGACAAATAAAGTTTAATTGATTTGAATGTATTATTAGCAGCTTTGCTCAATGTCTTGACCTATAGGCTAATCTTTGCTGTGGTCAGGCTTTGGAGTTGTGATTTGTGTGTGTGAGTGTACTATGTGTGTGTGAGTGTACTGCCCTTGTCAGTGTCTCTGTCCGTTTTCTTTTCATATGTATTTAAACCCATGTGTTACAGTCAATGTAGAGTATGTACCTGTATTAGTTACCTGTAGTCCATACCCATAGTCTGTGTTATTTCCCATGTGTTTACCTTAGTTATTCTCTGTTATGTTTATTTGTTATATTCCTGTTTAATAAACCTAGGTCAACTGCTCGACTTGCACTCTTCCGTGAACACACTTCCAGTCATTTTATTGTAAGATTATGAGCTGCATAATTCATATTGCACTCGCACCACTGTATTTGACTTATGAAGTTTCTAGCCCCAGTGTTGTATAGTACCTGATTAAAATTCTTGGCTACTGGTATCTAAATTTCCCTTGGGATAAATAAAGTATTTGTCTGTCTGTCTGTCTGTCTGTCTATCTATCTCTTTCTCTCTCTTTGCATCAATACTAGTGGCAATAGCTAAACAAGAGTTTTGCAAATAAAAGTATTTAAAGCTGAGGTCGCGTCTTCTTAAGTTGTTGTAAACCTGGTTGAACTCCTGGATATTTGTAGTGGGGTAAATGGACACACATTTAAATCTGACATTTTTTGCCTTATTATTTTACGTCCTTAGTCATAATAAACACAAGTCTTATTTTCCATTCATTTTCCATAAAAACATAGTTTTGATTATATTACTGTGCACCACAAAGTGGTGAAAATTTTACCCTAACCAACTTGTCCCCAACTTAATTATACAATGATGGTGGATTATATATAACATGTTTTAACTTTTATTGTTTTTGACATTGGATATAATGTGGGTAATGTGTTCTGTGTGTTTTGGGGCTTAATGTGTTTATTGTTGGGGGAATTTGTTAAATGTGTATTTGTGTGACTAAGTTACTGTGGGTGATTGTGTTTGGTTTTGGGGAAAATGGGCTGAACCACCATCAATGGGTCAGCCATTGTTTCAAGTGACTTGGTGATGGGCTCAGTCATTTCACCACACTTTGAGAGTGCTTGTGATTTGCTGTGTGTGTGCTATGCCATTTGGGGGTGCATGTATGCTTTGGAGCCATTTTAAGGGCTTAAATAAAGTGGATTCTGTCCTATATTGAGCAGTAATCTCTTGTAAAGATTGCACATGAGTAAAAAATGGTCCCAATATTTACAGTTTCAGTTCAAGATGTTTTAGGGTTTTCTTGCAGCGCTCTTTTTATTTTTTTTAATCATTGCTTGGTGGATTTGCAATTATGTTTAGGGTCATTATCTATCCCCAGGTCAACTTGGCTTAGTTAGTTCATCTTCAAGCACTCATTGACATGTAGAGAATTCGTAACTGAATCAATCATTGAAAGCTCTCTAGTCCCTGACTCAGCATTTCCTCCACCATGCTTCACAGTATATGCGTTGTATGTATTAAAATGTTCTTTAGTTCTTTAGTCCACACACTTCCCAAAGAGATCACCAGACTCTAGATGAAGTTAAAAAAGACAGATTCTAGTCAATATTACCTGATGCGAAAAACCTGATTCTTATTTTATGGACTTGATATGGATATAATAACATATGACACATTTACTTACTTTTTCTAAGTGAGCATTTTATGTTTATTTAAATGATGAATATAGTCACAACAGAGTTAGTTGTATGTGTAATTTGTTCAAGAAGAATTACTTTTACCTTTTTGCTTGATAAAATATTATATAATCATACATTTCCAATGTCACTGTACATCACTGACATGCTACATACAAAATGCATGTGAAAATTCAAGCTTCAGATAAAACATGGATTTTTTTTTCAAACTTCTAATGTTGTGTTTAATCTACAGAAAATAACAAATATTTAAAAAACAAAAATCTGCAGTTTGTATATTCTGCTGAATCCTTAGTTAACTGCCAAAAAGCACGGGTGGTCTTTATTCGTCTTCATCATCATCATCATCATCGTTTGTGTATTTTGATATTTAGGGGCCAAACTAAAACGATAGCTTCAGTCGATGTAGATACACTATAGAATGAATAATAAGGGCAGCAATGTGTACCATCAAAATGGTAAGTCAAACAACAAATGATTTATTTTGTTTTTCAGTATGTTCTTGGGTATTCATCAAAGCTCTGCCATATTCTAAAAGATTTTGTGGAGAAGATGAGGTAAGTTCATTCATTTTGGTTATATTATACATTTAAATTTCTTAGCCTTGAGTGTTTTTCTGCAACCACTTTTGCCTTGTTCCATAAAGACTGTTTTCCTTAGTAGACAGTTATGAGTCATTAAACATGCTGGGTGGTGAAGTGCTGCCTGTGCAATCAGTATGCATATTTCTTCAGAGCCAGAGTGTTTCAGTACACTTGTAACTGTGCTGATTCCATGTCATTATTTGTCTTTTCATTTGGAAGTGAGAGGTCCCTTTGCAGAGGTATAAAGATGATGGTAAGTTATTCGTCATGCGCTTGTATTTTTGTTTGTCTCTCTACATATTCTTCTTTTCGTTCTTCCTGTTTGTGATTTATCTATGTGTACTCACATCAGCTGTTATGGAGTCAGTGAAGATAACTTTGCATTCAATCAACTTTGATTAAGACACCCTGACAGGGACGCTGCTGTTTAGAGGTTGATGCTGATTAAGATTATCCGTTGATTATTATTTTTTTTATTATACATGGACTGTAATAGTTAATTTGGATATTCTTTTTAATAATTTCCAAAACTGACCAAACCTTTGTTATTCAGAGTTACAAGTGATTGTCTGAGTAGACAACAAGGGCCTAAGTCGTGTATCAAGGGTTCCATTTATTGTCTTGGTACCTGTCTAGGAAAAGCCTTTCTTTGGTATTGAGCATTGAACATTTACATTACTTGGAAGTTCCTAAAAGCTTAAAAATGTACTCTCTATATTCTCATCTATAACTATAATTCCATATAGAACCATATTGTGACATATTGATCTGGGTTGTTGTTGCTTTATGACAATAGGTGATCACTGTTATCCCTGTTCTTGAAGAGAGAAACTTTAAGAAGCTTTAAGAAAATTATGGTTTTTTTTGGAGTAATGGATTGTACAGCATTGTTAAAATTTCTGTATCTTGTAAATGTTATCCAAGACATGACACATGTATTGAAAACCTGTTTAAGGAATCAAGTGTGATTCTTACATGGCTTCACAGCTAAAATGATGAGACCTTATTTTTAAGAGCTTTTAAGAGGGTTAACAAGTAGATGGGACAGTGCAGAAGTACAGTGGAAAAAGATGACTTTATCTTGCGAGGGATATCATAATATTAAAGACAGAGTTTACACAAAAGCAAAGTGTTCAGTTAAGTGGGATTCAGTAATATGCCAGAAAATTTAACTACGCCTTTAAGCTACGCTCAGACATTAGGGGCCAGTGCTGGTAATCTGTTTAAAATTATATCTTTTTTTGCAATAATTACTTTGGTTGTATTATGGATCTACATTTCTTGAGCTTGTTTATTTTTCTCTCCACTTTTTCTTCATACAGTACATTGTATTTCATATGAAGACTTTGGAGACAATTTTAGTTGCATCAAAAGCATCAGTTCTATCCTCAAGGCAGCATATTGATCACAATACACTATGAATAACTAAGACTAGACATTTAAAACAAATAATAAATAACTAAAGAATAAACCATTTTAGTTAGTAAATGGATGAAACATAAACATATACTTAACAATATGAATAAATGGGGTGAGCACAATTAGCTGAAAATGTGCTGAAGATGGACAGAACACATGGAGCCAAGGAGAATTCATGTTGCAGTGAGGATAGAGAGGTTTTTACATGGAGATGACTGACACCAGTAGAACAAGTAAATCTTGAGCAGGAGATACCAACAGGGAAACCTGTGTGGAGTGAGAGAAAAAGGGAGAAAAAACAGGATGACAGGATGAGTATAAACTGGCATTACCTCTGAATAAATGGAAGAAGCTTTACCAAAACCTTGAGGAAAACAGATGACCCCAACCAGTCATGTAGGCATACTGCAGAAAGACTTTGAAGGTTGATTCAATGGTAGACCACTGCTTGGAAAGTGATGAAGTGTCAGAACCCCCAAAAAAGTCCCATCTTAGAGAGTGTGAGATTCTTTGTGCGACGCATGAATGCTACAGGCTTTTTCAAATGATTCTGTGTCTTTCTAGATGCCACCAGAATCAATGTTGGATCAACTCTAGGGTTCATTGGATGCCAGGATGGGCAGAAAGGAGACAAAGATTGATCCCATTGGAGATCCATAGAGCAGGCAGCATCAGGAATGATCATATGTTGCAGCAGGCACTCTGGCTAGATGTCAACTCCTTGTTGGGCTGCCAGGACAGTAGCTCCAATGTCTCACACCTGACCTGTTACAATAAGCTTGTACAATAAAGACTGGCACCATTCTGAGATCCTGAATGATAAGGTGAAATAAAGCTCTTGTAAAAGATACTCAAGTGAACCTAATGTAGGTAAAATGTCTTCGTATTTGTGTGAGATGGTTGGTCAATACTATGAAAGGAGTGTTTGCCTCCCTCCAGCCAATGCCTCTATTCTTCCAAAGCTAGCTTATTAACTTTTCATTGCTGGCTGATCATTTCTATTTCTCATGACATAATTGCGTTCAGCAGATTGAATCCTTTTAGAAAACAACATGCACTGGTGGAATATGAGCTCTGGGTGGCCTTCCTGGGAGAGAACTGCAACAACCCTAACAGCAAATGCATCAATCTCAACCACAAAGTGATGTTCAGGGGCAGAAACAGCAATGACTAGCACAGATATGTCTCTTGAAGTCTACAAAGATGTTCTGTACCTTACATCTATCTGCGCCATTACTATGGGAACACCTTGAGTGAGAACCAAAAGCTGCAAGAGTACTGACATTTCTGATTAATCAAAGCCAAATGTAGAATATCCTTTACAGTTCTGGGGATGTTTCACTTGTTGATAGTTTGGATAGTCTTGGCTGGGACCATGTACACCTTCAACTGGGTTATTATAAACCCAAGAAACAGGATCTTTTGAATATAAAACCTCATTTTCTGAAGTTTTTACAATCTGATGGCTCTCCAGAAGTAGTAACAGGAAAATACATATTTGGAAAACATACTTCTTGGTTTGATGTCATTCAAATTCATTTAACAGAACAGCCCCTGGGCCTCACGTCAGACATTATTGATGAATGCCTGGATTTGGCATTTCAGGAGTTGGCATTGGCCAACCCATAAGACATATCTAAGTACTCAAAATGCCCAATGGGTATGACAATAGCAGTTTATGTGCTGAGGAGATCCAACATCATGAAGATCACAAGCTTCTGATGTTTTTTAAAGGCAGTCAAAAGAACTGGGTAGTGGTTCTTTACCATTATGCTGTTAGGCCCCTAGTAATCTATTCAGGAACAAAGTCCTCCATGCTTCTTCACCACAGAAAACCCCTCCCCCACAGGCAAGGTGAATGGTTGAATTTCCTCCCAAATCAAGGCCTCTTAATGGCTCTGGTTTTAGGAGCAAGAAGAGAACACAGGTGCCCAGGGGGCATGGTCTTCTGCTATAGGTCAACGGTACAATCGTAAAGTCTGTGAGGAGTAAGAGAAATATCTTTTTTTTGATAAATTGTTTAAGTCCATGTATTCAGAAGGAATATTCTCATCAGAGGACAGGACAGGAGTGAATACATTTCCTACAAAAGGCATAGGGAATCCTTGGTCATGTTTCTACAACTTTAATCTTTCCAGGAGATGATTCCTCTTGCAAGCTCAAGATTTGGAAATGATTTTCCAAGGGCAGGGCATTTGGAAGACTAAGTATCCCGATGGTATACTGACAGCTGACAAGCAGTGTGTGGAGCAACCTCTGCCCCATGCAATAACTCGATCTCAATTTAATCTATGTGTGGTGTTATATAAAGGCCAGGGACTACCTAACACAAAACACAGATTTATATGTGGTTGTCAATAAACAATTCGTGCCAAGTCCCTTTCCCAGTGGAACTCTATCTAGGGCTGTAATAGTAACGGGAGAGATCAATGAACATTGGCTGATTTTTCTTCTGCTTCTCCACTGTTTCCTAAGATGACAGTCAATGGAAGTAGCCTGGCTGATGAGTTTATTGAGAAATTCCTTATGTGTAGCAAGCTTATCTTTGAGTCCCTTTGAAAGTGCATGTATAAGCACAATTATCTTCACAGTAGAATCCAAACCACTCTCAGTGGCAATAGTGCAAATGCCTTTGGCATAACCTGCTACATTGCATTGACTTCATGGTAGGGAAATATGCATTCCATTTTCCATCCCACTGTTGTCCAGAGATTTGATGGGTCTCTGCCATAAATTCTATGTTGTTGGGATTATTGTCACAACTTTCAGGTCTGGCAATATAAACAGGAGGAGTGGGTGTTTTTAGCATTTCTGGCAGGCAGTGGAATTCAGCAGGACAGGGTGTTGTAGCTCTCTGAGAATTGAGAGCATGGAAAACCCAAATGGCCTGGATCAACTGTTTGTTGTTTTTTAGTGAGGTTGGTCATGATCCTTGGGGCAACCAAGTAAAGCCCGGTCAGTGGCAACAGCAGCACAAAGATGATCCATGTCATTGGAACAATGGAGGTCTCTATTACACTGCATCTGGTGCCAGACTAGCAGGTTGGTCTCAAATGAGAAAAGCTTTTGTAATGGTACAATGAAAGACTCAGAACAAAAGTATTATTTGGCTACTGAATGGCATCTTAACCATCCAACAAATAAATAAATAAAGATAAAGAGCACAAAGTTGGCTGGCCATAAAGAGAAGAAAGTTCCAACAGAATGTAAGAAAGCAGGAGAAAGAGAATGTAAAGACTTATTAAGAAGAGAACAAAAAGGCAAATTAACCAATGAAAAGTAACTACTAAAAAAATAATCAGAAAGGAATAACAATGGTAAGAAGGTGAGCACAAAAAGCTGAAAACACAGAGAAAACAGAAGAAAGACAAAGTGGACTCCTTTACATGGACACAAACTCCTTCATATTGTAGGAATATTTTCTACTGAATATACCAAAAGAATCAAAATGCTCAAAATAAATTTATATATATTCATATAATTACACCTGACTTTACTGTAAATGACACTCTAAGGGATGTATTTGTGAGCCCACTCTTCAGTTCCTAACTATCACAGCTACAAAGGAGACTTATACATGTCTGATGAGTCAGTTTGATTCTTTAGTAAATGTCT